>JAAEAF010014635.1:0-58287 GCA_011037195.1 Triatoma infestans | reverse complement strand
TTCTCTGCCTTCTACTTGCTAATACTCCAAATTTTGTTTGACTTTTTAGTCATTTAAGGCAAAAATAAATTCAAATTAGTTGTTCAAAATGGACAGCATCATTAAATAAGCACAAACATGCCCAGTTTTCATTGACTTCACTCATTACATAATCAGAACGGATTTCTCCACACGCTTCGGACATTCTTCCTTTAAGTTCTTTTACAGTGATGTAAACAAACTTTATTTTTAGTGTACTCAGAGAAAGTAATCCAGAGGCGTAAGGTGTGGGGAACCTTACTAACCTTATATTATGAGCGGGAATTATCTTGCTGAAAGTGCATCATTTGCCGGCGTGCTAGCGGGACATTTTGCAACAGATCTGGGGGGGGAAATTTCAGTTACAAATATGAAGATACCGCAGTCTGCCTTCAATGTTTCATTGTAAAAATGCGCACCTATAAGTTGATGGCCTATTAGGCCGCTCCACACATTTACCGAAATTATTGTCGTGACGTCGTGTCTGATACCTAATATCTGCATTTTTCATCTGCCCAAATTCGGAAAGTCCATCTATTCAATAATCCATTATTCGTAAATTTACTACAATTCATCACCCATAAAATATGTTTTTTCCTTATTTGTCTATAAACTCAACAATCATGTGGAATAATAGCAACCAGAAGGCAGAGGATTTTTCTACATTCAAAATTGAATATCTCAGCGAATATCAAAAGTTTTTCTTCGTGCAACATTTTTTTCATGAAAACAATCTACTTTAAGAATCCATTTAAAAAATGATTCATACCAGATTTCTTTTTCTTTTCTTCTACTTTCAGCTGATGCATCTTATAAATAAAATAACTATTAACAAGTTAATATCATTTGCTGCCAGGAAGTATAATAATACATGTAATAATTCAATTGATGCTGTTTCATTGTACATCAATTTAGTGGTCACAGTAATTCATTTACTAATATTATTAGAATATATAGTGAAGTTGGGCGCCCTCACATGTAGTCTGATCTGACGTCACAGATTCCTCCATTATTCTACGTAATATTGGGGATTGGAAGCAACTTTTCTCATTGCTCTAAGAGAAAATATTGTGTCAAATTTTCGAAATTTTCAACGGTCGTAACTGTTTTGAGGTCTCCCATACGAAACAGTAAAGCTAAGAAAATATTTAGAAAACGCTAAGAAAATATTTAGCGAAAGAAAAATAGGTCTTATGGGTTTTTTATGAACAAAAAAGTGAAAAAATCGAGGTTAGCTCAACACTTGTTATTCTGCTATTCCGCCACCGATGTAACACGAACGGTTTGGGTCAGAATAAGTCAATCGAAGATGTGACTTACTTAAAGTTGGTTCAGATTTGGGGGGGGGGGTCATTTTCTCCAAAAATAGCGTCCCCGATTTTCTTTAAATATCACATACAACCTGAACATATTAATGGCTATATTTATTAATTAATTGCAATAAGGAAAATTGATTTGTTGGGGACATTCTGTGGGAACAGCAAAGTTAAATTTTCCTCTCTAAAGTTCAATCTAAGGTACTATGCACGCTTCGACCACCTATATAATATTAAGTACATTAAAAGCATTCAAATTCCAAGCTTCAGATTTGAAGAAAAAATCTCATTTCTTTCTCTTTTTCTCAAATTTTGAGAATAATCTCAAAAACTGAAGACCGTAAAATAAAAACAATAAAGTTGCAATTCTGTTGACATTCTTTGACCGCTTTTTTTTTAACATCAAGAAACCTCAAAACATGCATTTCCAGTGACAACTCAATTTCTAAAATTTGACATTTTCGCATTAAGTAAGAGAAAGTACATAATAGGCCGAAGGCGATTCTTGTGTTTAAAAAAATTATAAATGTTATACTCCATTGACACGTATTAAATCATCTTGTATTTGTGGGTTATCGTTCTGTCTACAACTTTTATCTCATAATTCTATTAGCTTTGGCTGTTTGAACGCCAAATCATTGTAAATAATTTTATATAATTGTGTTATTATTTATACAAGTAAGATAACTCTTTAAATAGTAACTATATTTTGTCTGTACGCTTTCCTTTTTAATTGTCCTTTTAAAGATTGTTGGTTTTATGCGTTTCAAATATTAAAGAACAGCTAAATTAACTTCAACAAATTATCTTGCAAAAACTATTAATTAATAAAACATTTAAACACAAAAATGTCTATAAACAATAAAACTATTAATCCACAAAAATGTCAACAAATCACCTTTACCCTACTACGGCGCTCCGTTTGTCTTTCCATCTCTTAACGATTTCCTTTAAACTTGGGAATATCAATTTCATAGATATAAAGCTATCACATGTATCAAACTGCTAACCAAATAGGTGAGGAAATGAAGAGTGCCCAAATAACTTAGAACCAGTCCCGTATATTTAAAATGTAAGCAAACAAAATCTATTGGGACACACAGATATATACGGACCGAACAGTAGTCCATAATAAGCCGGATATATTAGTAATGGACCAAGAGAATAAAACGGCTTGTATTATCGATGTAGCCATCCCTACTGACGAAAATGTTCTGAAGGCAAGAGGGGAAAAACTAAGGAAATATCAAGACCTCTCCTTCGAATTAAAAGAAATATATAACTTGGAAATGGAAATGGCCGCGATATATCCGGTGATTATATCAGTAGATGGACTTGTCCCAAAAACTACGGCTGAAACTAATAGAAGCACTTGACAGCCGAAGCTCAAAAATCGGTCCTGCTTGATTCGGCACGTATAGTTCCGCGTACCCTACAAATCAGTTAGGGGTGTTTTTTTTTCTCCTTATATTAGGGTTGCAGGTTCCTGCCCACAAATTTTTGTAGTGCAAAATTAAAATAATAATAATAATAGATTTAGTAGGTTCATTCTATAAATAAATAGAGAACAGGAATAATAGGATATATAGATTACCGATTCTGACTGGATTCATTCAGTATCCGTTGAATTTAGAATACTTTGGGAGGAAGTATATTGCGTCCGTGACAGTTTGCAAAAATTGAATAACCACAGGAAATAAGTTGTTTTTTTTTTAAATTTTACTTTCTCTTATTTTTTTTTTTGAGAGCCCGTCAGTATGGAAATCATTTTTTACTTCCTATTACTCCCTGGTAAGAGAAATTATTGCAATCGTCTCAATTGCGTTCGAAATAGAGTTTTCACCGGAAATACAAGTTTTGTACTCAGTATGTGAATATGTGACCAAAATATCTATAAGACAAAAAATCGCCACATGTGACACGAATTTTTTTGGACGAAATCCATCAACCGGAAGTGCTACTTCACCGAATGTTTTCTCTTTCTTTTTTTCAGTTTTTCGCGTCTTTCTCGATAAAGTCTTTCCAACGATTTTTTCTTTTAACTTTCTGTACTAATCTACACACATAAATCGCAAATCATTTTATTTGTAACATTTATTTGTAAAAATTATTTCTGAGAAATCTGCAATGTTAATTTTCAAAGAAATGTGTTGCTCAATATCATGGACACTTTCTTCTGGACTACAGTCTATACCTGCGTGGGTAGGTATTTGTTCCCTCACCGCCACCATCTCACTATTTACATTAGGACTGATGAGAAAAAAAAAGCTCACCATCTCACTATTTACATTAGGACTGATGAGAAAAAAAAAGCTCACCATCTTACTATTTACATTAGGACTGATGAGAAAAAAAAAGCTCACCATCTCACTATTTACATTAGGACTGATGAGAAAAAAAAGCTATCATTTTATATATAATTCTATTAATAGCAATAAGAGAAAGTCATCTAACTGTTTCTCACTGAATTTTTCTTACAAAGCAAGTTTTATGATTTATTGAATACCAAATATTTTAAAAAGTTTAGTTAATAATTTAATATTTTAACTTTACGTGTGACGGTTATACTAAATGATGATATAAACATTAAAATAACTTAAAAAATAAAAAAACTTATCATGAAAGTACTGAACGCTAATAATAATTATAATAACAATAATTTATTAATATAATTAAGGCAATTATCGTAATATATAAAATATATAATTTAAGACTAATTAATGGAAAAAAAAATGGCGTCCAGTGAGCCCACTGTTACAATATTAATTATAATATAATAATTGCTATTTCATAGGAATTAAATGAAAAACTTGAACAGGTTGCCACAACTTTACACTTTACAAGCCCTATCTTTACATATATTTCCATAATAAATTAATTTTTATTTTATCTCCTTTTTTTATCAGAATTTATTTTTTGTTATATTTCTAACTTGCACCAAAATCCAGGTACACGGTGCTGCAGCTTGTCTTTAGAACATTTATATGAAAGGTGATTATTATCATGCACCTATTTAAGAAATTTCGTAACAAACTTGGTTGTTCACATTTGTTTTTAATATTATTTTCAACAGTAATTTTAATTTAAAAGTCGAATCTTTTTTTTAATATTTAACAAATCTGGTGAGAAACAGTCTAAAGATTGTCTAAAGACAATTATGTATAAAATGCTAACTTTTCTTTGCAAGTCGCTTGGATTAAGCTGTATTCCAGAAGAGAATGCCAATAACATTGTATCAACCATATCTAAATAATTTGAAATTTATGCCATAGCTTCCGCAGAACTACTTAAAATTAATTTGTTTCGATAAAAGTTATTGAATTGTATGTGCGCACTGAACTTAAAATCTTATTTTGTAAAGTCGCACTTCCGGTTAACCGATTTTTCTTCAAATTTGGAGTTCTATCAATATTTTTATTGTGTATTCAGAACAGAAGTGATACTTTAGAGGACTAACGCTCAAAAAAACCTCCAAAAAATCGATTTATTTTCCCGGAAAAATGTTTCAGATAAAAGTTATAGGTATTTATTTAAAGCAAATCATGAAAATCGGGAGGAAAACGATCCTGTAAAGTGATATTTCCAGTTAATGAATTTTCCTGAAACCTTTGTGTCTGATGCGGTGTAGTATCTAAAAGGAATACCAACTTTAGGCTTCCAGAAGTTTTTCGTTTTTGGAATATTTTTATTAACAAAAACACAAACGTATTGACAATTCGCTTAAAACATTTGTTCCCCTACTCAGCATTACGATCGCTATACTTTCTCTTATTAAGAGTAAGAGAAAATAGTAAAAAAAAAAAAAGTTTTAAACTAAAGTTATATTTCAGCAGTTCATATTCCAAGATTTTAAAGAAAATCGTTGGAGCGTTTTCGAAAAAATTCCCCTCCCTCCGAAAAAATCGAAACCTATTCCTGTAAAAATAGAATTCCCGGTTTACCAATTTTCTTCAAACTTGGAATTCTAGGAATGCATTAAATAAATGGTCGTAACTTACACTACATTGCTGAGCAGCACTTTAGAGGTAAGCTTAATTGTTATGGTTGGTTCTGCAAAGCTGGAAATCAGAGATATTTTCCGTGGTAGCCTGCTACTTTTTGTGGTCGTCGACCGGTTTCGGGCGTTCGTCCATCATCAGGATGTTTTTGCCAAAACAGAGTGATAACAGAGACATGTGCAGAGCAAATTTAGTTGATACAATCAATATTCTATTATCTGCTTCAGCTTTTGCCACGATTTTATCCAAAAGTGACTCCAATTATTTACTGTTATAAACTTTGAAAACTACACTCATTTTATGGTTAAAGACTTTTATTTGGAACATTTGTTCAGAAAACTTGATTTTGTAAGATTTTGGTGGTGATGCATCCATTATCTATTTGTGCATCTATTATCTAGTCTTAATCTAGAATCCGGGGCCTCCAAAGAGGTTCAACACTTAAACCACGCTCCCTGTAGAACGCCTCACTTCAGCCCTGTATCATTAAAGAACACAAGGGCTAGGCGAGTGAAATTTCTGATCCTGTCTTCGGCTCCAGAATTGGATGCCAAATTTCAGGAATCTCTGCGAGCATAGCGCATGCACTCTCCAAGAAGGTGAAACGGTGTCTCATCCTTTTGGCCGCATTTTCTGCAAAGTGGGTCTGCAGAATCTACCTATCGAACCTATATTACCTATTTGTGCACAGAGTAAATTGTGTATTGTAACAACAGTTCTCCGCCCGGCCACCAGGTTTGCACCAAGTGGACCTTCACTAGGGAGGCACACCCCACTACACTAGGACTCTCCTACTCCACACTACAGAGGGGAGAACTTTCACCGACTAGACCCGCCTACTGGACACCATCCCTACCACCTCAGAATCGTATATAAAGGGATACGCAGGGCCAGAATAGTTGAGAAGTACTCAGCGATTAGAACCTGTTCTAATAGTTTTGGCGCTAGCTAGGCAGGCCCTTAACTGACTTCTCAGAGCATCTGCGCTAGGCAAGAGAGCCAGGCTGTTTGCTCATCCAGCGATCACCGTTTCAGGACATCTGCGCTAGGCAGGAGAGCCAGGCCGTTTGTTCATACAACGATCACCGATATAACATTTGCGCTAGGCAGGAGAGCCAGGCCATTCGTTACCCAACGTATTATTAGTCGTTGTCAAGACTAGATAAGTAGTGTGCGCTAGGCAAGAGGGCCAGGCCACTCTACTCGACGAGCGACGATTGACAATCTGTGTCACTCCCTGAGCGAACAGATTGGTCATAGCAACCATTTACTGTATATGCTTTTCAGAATATATGTAACATTTTACTAAGTGTGCTTTGACATTTACTGGGTGTATTTTATTTGCAGATCACGAATCCTAGTTCACCACAAACCCGTGATATTTATTCTGTAGGAACGGATCTTATTATCCTTACTAATAAATCCTAACTGCAAGAAAATCTATTACATATAATAGCACCCCACCAGGGGAGTTGTTATAGTATCAAGTAAATTTGCTCTGTGCAAGTATATCTTATCCCACTGTTTGACAAAAACATCCTGATGTTGGGCTAACACCCGAAACCGGTCGATGACCACAAAAAGAAGCAGGCTTTCAAGGAAAATCTCTCTGATATAAGCTTAATTGTGGCAGCACCACGAAAAATCTTACACAAATTAAGTTTTTTGAACAAATATCCCGAATAAAAGTATTTAGACATTTATGAGTCTAGTTTTTAAAGTTTATAACAGTAAATCATTGGAATCATTTTTCCAGCAAATCGTGACAAAAACTGAAAAAAAGAAAATAACAATCAGTTATGTCCCAAGTTAAAACCCAAACCCACCGGAAATGTTTACTTCAGATTATTCTCTTTTTGCTTTTCATTTTCTCCTAAAATTAATTACCAATTTGTGCACTATAACTTGGTGATTGCAACTGTTATTTTCAATAGTAATGTAATGCAGTAATTTAATAAATTTATAGTTTTTAGAACAGCTTTCAAACTAATAATTATTAAAGGAATTAAATGTTTTTTTTGCACTAAAACTTGTAGGTTAAATCATAGCGAAGTTCTTTTATAGCGTGTTTACATACATATGTATATATGTGCAGACCAGTTCATTTCACTGTTATGTTTTATATCCGATTCTCATTCTTGCTAGTGTGTTCTGCATGTGCTGATTGTTTCGTAATGTATGTAATTTGCAGGCATGGAAAACAATAATCTCTCGGCTCTGTGTTGGCGCTATCTCCAAACAAGTGTGTAATTTGCCAAATTTCCAATGTGTTCTCCTCAGTACTTGTGCCATAATCATGAAAAAAAATAACTGATATTAAAAAATAATAAAAAAAACAAAGTTGTATGTACCACTTCGAGATCTCTAGTATTGTTTATTATCACCTCGCAAAATCTACTTTGTAAATAAAATGAAATGCCACTATTATTAAACTTTGATGTGAAACACTCACATACACTGCTTTCACTCACCTCAATTCTTACAAATTTTATTTACTAGATAACTCCCAGCCTGCTCATTATACCAAGTTTGTTCTAATCTGGTCTTCTTGTTCGAAAGATTTTTCCCGGAATGTGTTTCACATAAAATGAAGCGTGTGTTATTTTTTTTTCTTTAGTTAGCCATTTTTAGGAGAAAATTGTGAAAAACTGTGGCGGTATCTAATCGAATCTCAAGTTTCCACATTTTCTTTTACTTTCTCACACAAACATAAGAGGAATTATTGCAAATCGTGCACAGATTTTCGGATTAATGTTAGTCGTATCGAATTTCGGAAATACGTGTTTTGAGTTCCCCTGAAAATAAAAGAAACTAATCTTTTTTATGAATGATTTTTATATATATTCATGTCTGTGTGTGTGTGTTTGAACAAAATATTTTAAAAACGAAAAATCGCCGTAAATTCAAACTTCATATTCTGCTTGAATATCAAACCATCGCTGCTGACATGATAGTTTTGATTCAAAATCCATTTACCGAAGTATGATTTTATTGAGCAGGGTTTTATCTGTTTTTTCGTGATCTACCATACAACTATACAATTTTAGTGTTGCAACGGTTAAGCTCTCGCTTGAAGTTTGCCATTTCCAATACAATGTATATTCTATCATCTGTATAAGATTAAAGTACATTATATGCATTGCTGTAATAAAATTCCAACCCTGAAGAAAATAGATTAACTGCAAGTGCGACTTGCAAGTTTACTGAGTTGTTCGGGTTTTTCACAGTTCCAAATATTTTCTTTAAACTTTATATTGAACTGCTAATATGTAAACGTATGACTTTTGTTTGAAATTTATTGTTGTTAAAATAAATAAATCACCTTATTGTTCTTTGGGGAAAACTGTTGGTTACGTCTAAAATCTAAAGATCAAAATTTTTTCTGGTCTTTATGATGAGGGCAAATTCAAGTAAAAGTACTCACTTTTCAGGTAAAAACCCTGCCAGTCATTTCCTGTTTCGGTCAACTAAATGTGTGTGCGCGTGGGCGTGTGTTTGTGTGTTTATAGTATGAATGCGACCTGTTTTTTTTTTGGACAGAATATTTCAAAATGAAATATCACAGAAAGTTCAAATATGATATCACCAAGAGATCTGACAGGAAGCTTTCGGCAAATAGCTTTAACTGATTACCATTTTGCTTAATGGTTTATTTTTTTGTCATTTTCAATAAACTTTGGTGAAATTCATTTCATAAGGGATAGAAAGGAATATGATCGTTTTACAACAATTTTTATGTTTTTTGTTTTGTTTTTGAGGTTTGGTGAACACACAAAGTCCCTAAATACAACCTATATCATATTCAGGGAAATCTCGAAACATGTACTAAAGGTGATTAGAACTACACATTCCACTACCACAATATCTCTAGAAAAAGAACTTTGTGAGATGGACCTTTAATAAAATGAGAAAAGAATTCGAACTTTTTGAAGAAAGAAAAAATATTCCAAGTTCTTCGTTTAATCATTTCCGGTCAGTGCAGATGTTTTTCATTACACATAAATAAAAAATAAGTACTATTTCTATTAATAGATACATATGTAGTGCAGTAATATGGACAAGATTACTGAAGTGTACTTCAGATATCTTAAATAGTTATAATCTATTCTTTCCATAATAGTACCGACCGGGGACCATATGTCTAGTAAATAAGAAGAAATACTTTCTGTTGATGAATGGAATGCAGCAAGCTTAATCATCAAATCTTATTGCTTTGTGGCCGGCATGCTTGAGGACTTCTTCCATACTCGTTTTTGTCCATTTATTATTAGATCGCAAGCACACGTGGCTATTACATTATATCTCTGATACTTGTACTTTTGAGTGTCTCAATGCCGGTGTGGTCTGTGATTAATGTAACAAATATTTCTCTTCTTTTTGTTTTCATGGCCTCCTGTTCTCCAACAGATATTTTAATGGTTGAAGTTAACCTCCATAGATTGTGCAACACGCGTCTAAATTAATATTGGGTTCATCTATTGGAGGATTTCACTCTTCTATGTTAGATTTTAGAGAAATAATGAAATCTTTAAATTTTGTAACTATTATTATTTTATGTATTATTACTTACTGAAAAAATCTGGTGTGAAACACTCACACAACTTTCTCTTACTCCAGTTCTCAAAATTATAATTGACAAATTTCATAGTTTGTGTACCAAATTTGAATGAAATTCGTCGAAAACTGAAAAAACTGTTCAGTAAAAGCGCTCTTCCGGTTTACTAATTTTCTTGAAACTGAATTTCAGCCATCCATTTAGTTCTAATTAATTATGTTTGGATGATAGAATTGTATAATCAACAATGATAGCACTTTAGAGGAAAACATAACCACACCCCTCCCCTAAAAGTGCCCTTAAAAGAATTTTCCCAAAGAAATGTTTTAAATAAAAGATGTAGACCTTTGCATGTTTAATTTATATATGAAGTTTAATTTGACACGATTACAATACTTCCTCTTACTTAGGAGTAAGAGAAAGTAAAAAAAATAAATAATAAATCTCAAGATTTGTCAGTTTCATGTTTACTTTCTCTTAATGTTTTGAAATAAATTTATTCAATCTGACCAATTTTCGAAATTACCAGGAATACATGTTTTGCCATTCCTTGAATACGAAATAAAGAAATTTTTTTAGCGAATGATCTCTTCTCTCTATTTTTATATTTGTGAACAAAAAGTCTTCATAATTTGATATTCCGTTTAGGCAGCACTATCGGAATCAAATACGAAGGTTTTGGATAAAAATTCGGCAATAAAAACGTGCGACTTTATTAAAAAACTTTGTTTTTTCAGTTTTTCTCAATTGTCAGTGGAAATGACTCCAGCGAATTTCTTCAAACTTCCAACTGCCCACTGTAACTGTAACAACTGTAACTTCCAACTACCAACTGTAACATGTATTTCACTGAGCTTTACAATTTTCTAGTGCATCTTAACGCTTCTTTTTAAAGTGCTGTTACAAAATTACAATAAATATTACAATATATAAATAAATTACAGTACATAAATTACAATTTATATTAATTATAAATACAAAATAGAATTAAATATGTTAAATAGAATTAAATATGTTAAATATGTTAAATATAATTCAATTTGAACAAAATCCTAATTTTAATTGGAAGTACGCCTTCACTGAGGGGATTTTTCTCAATTTTTTCGCGTGCTTCTCAAAACGGCTCCAAAGTGTTTCCTTGTTATATTTATAAATTATAATGCATAAAATGCCATTGCAGTATAATACAGAAAGATATGGGGGGAAAACTGAACATAGGGATAAAATTACAACTTTTAAGATATTTGCCCATCAAAAGTATGAGAATTGCGATAAGAGAAAGTCGTATGAAAAGTACTCACAGTTTTGGTTAATACTCTTAAAAATAGGCAATATAGTTTGCAGACGTATTTCTCTTTCTCTCTCTCAAGTAATATTCTCCTCTTAATATTAAATCCTCTTAACGGTTTTCTAACCGGAAACTTCTCCCACATCTTCTATTTGAAGATAAAATTATTGTTTAAGACTTTATCTTTTGTTACGGTAGATTTAAGCCCAAAAACTAAATAATAAAGAAAATATCTACTATCTCCAGGATTTTTGTTTAATGTTAACTGGGAAGGCACTTTTTACATTTTCATCTTTCATATTTAAGTTTTCACCGGAAATACGCGTGGTTTTTTTTTTCTTCGACTCCCTGAAAAATCTTTCGATTGGAAATGCCACTTTAATTGAAAATAAGAGAAAGTAAAAATATTCTGGGACATGAAATTCTCCTGAATAAATACCAGTACAAAAGGAAGGCCTAGAGTCTGGCTGAGGATTACATAGCTACATAACGAAATGTGAAAAAGAAAAAGTAATCATACTAATGAATTTTGTCAAAAATAATGTACAAATATAAATAAAATAAATTAACTAAAGAAAATCTAAGGAATGAAGAATACAATATACGAGGGCAGTGGGTGTTTAAAATTAATCGGTTTCCTGTAAGTGGTAGAGGTGAAGAAAGGGACGTGATCTTCAGACAGTGAGTGTGGGGCACGATGAATAGTTTCAGACAGGGGTTCCAAAGGCAATTAGTACCTAAGTGCAAAGAGGATTTGAATTAGAAAAGTTGAAATATATATGAAGGTCTTTGGGGACTTGATGGTTAGGAATAGGAAGGTTCCAAGGAAGTACTGACGACGGAAAATAGGATAAAGCCAACTTAATACAGGGTACGAATGAAAGACGCGGGCGTCTTCGGGTCATCCGGAAAACGTATCTCAATGTATTGGCTTTTGTTTTTTACTTTCTCTAATATTGTTGTTGGTAAAAGGAAGCATTGCGATCAAATTTGGTTTAGCGAATAATCACCGGAGATATATGTTTTGAGATCTCCTAGGGACGGAAAAAATGTTTTTAGTGAATGCTCTGTGTGTGTGTTTGTGTTGTGGAGAGATGAGGGAGTGAGAGAGAGATAGATAGTGAAAGTGAGGGAATAAAATATCTCAAAAACCAAAACAATCACAGGAAGGTGAATCTTGATATTCCATTTAAGTAACACCCAAGTATGTGATAATAAGCTTTTGGTCAATATCTGATATCCACTGGCAGTGCGACTTTATTTAATGTTTTTTTTTGTTTTTCGCGATTTTCCCGGAACAGGCTTTAACAATTTTCCTCAAACTTCATATATTGGTTGTATTGGACACATATTTCGTGGTAAGTTGATTTTTGAAGGTTTCTGGGAGAGCAATGACGTCAAGCTTTCCTTTAAATTACTACTGCAGCAGAATGTTAGGTTCCTCCATTCTATAATAATGCACATACACACATACATTATGCTTATAATGCACATACATACACATTATGCTTATAATTTGCATTATTATGGCATAATTATAATAAACGTAAGAAGCATTGTCAGAATTCCGAATTTGAAGAAAAATTGTTAAGTGAAAATGCAAATTTGAGTGGGGGTAGTTGTTGTGCAGAGCTGGAAAATATCTCTGATGTTTACTGGATAGGTTTTCTCAGCAGTTTTATTGGAATTTTCTTCCAAAATGGCTCCAACGATTTTCTTTAAATTTAGAATGTTTTTGTACATAATATCAAACCTTATCACTTTAATTTGAAATTATAGGGTGTTGGGGGAAATGAGTTATTAGGTTTACCTATATTTTCAAATTTCCGAATTCCTTGCTTTCTGACAGCTTTCCCCCTCCCCCCAACCATATCAATGTGATAAACTAGTTAGTGAAAATTTCAAGCTTGAAGAAAATTTGTATCAAATAAAATCGCGAACATCTAACGTTCTCCTGCTTCTTATCACAGTGTTCTGAAGAAGAACACCAAAGTAAATGAACTTCTAAAGTTGAAAAGTCTTTTTTTTTCTTTGGCCCCCCAGCCAACCAATATTTTGTTTGTTTCAAAAATCGTAGCAATGGTAGCAAATTCGCTTGACTTTTATTGCACAAGAGTTATGTTTAATTCAGTTGTAATTAATTATTTTATTATTTTGGATTCTACCTGCTGTTTACGAATTTTTTGCTTCAGAATTATTAACTCCGAGTCTCCGAGAATCAGTTTTACCTATTTGCTTGTTCACGTAACCCTGTTGAACCGATATTGTTTACTTTTACAGCAAAAAAACTATTCAGGTTTGAAACTTCGATTGAAAGAAACAAAAAAAACGTAAGGAATCTAAAAATTCCAAATAAAAAAACAGAAGAACTTATTATTACTAAAAATAGAACTAATTATCTACCGATCATTAACCGAAATGTTTTTCCAGCGTGCTATTTGAAGACAGTCTACTGTCTACTAGTAGTTAGTCATCCTTTTTACACTATCTTCCCAGTGTTTATTGCCCTTCTACAGGTTGCTTCTCCTTTCTAGTCATTTTCCTATAGGTCATTGCCACACATTCTATTATATATATATATATAGTTTCTAAGAATTGTAACTACTTCTCCTATGCTATATTGGATACTATCCAAACACGTACTGAACAACCTGTTTTGTACTGTTTATACGGAAAAACAGTTACTGCACCTGTTTTTTGCTATATCAATTTTCCCACTTTTACATTAATAAAATGTACATATATATATATATGCATTTAATAACTTTTTTATTTTGTTTTATTGATTCTGTAGAGAAGTATTGCGATCCTATCAACTTTTGAAAACTAAATTTTAACAGAAAAAGTCTGTGCGCACGCGTGTGTATGTGTGTGGAAATAAAACATTTCAAGAACTAAAATAAAATCGCAGGGAGCTCATATTTTTATGTAAATAATCACCAGGAGAACTGACACGAATGACAATTGACATTTCACCGGAAATACATGTTTTAAGGTCCTCTGAGGATGAAAAAAATGGTTTTAGCTAATGGTCTGTGTGTGTGTGTGCCCGTGTGAACAAAATGTTACAAAACTGAAAAGTCACAGGAAGCTTAAACCTGACAATCCGTCTTGGTGTAATGATCGCATCTGACAAGTAGGATTCGGGCAAAACCTTTACCCTGAAAGGGGGACTCTACTGAATAGGTTTTTTTCTCGTCAGTTTGATGCTATTTTCTCGAAAACAACTCCACCAATTTTCTTAAACTTCGTATACTATCTACACACATAAATGTGTTATCACATTTATTTGAAACTTTGAAAATTAAGTAACTTAAATTTGGAAAAGGTAACTGCGCAGATATAATTCAAATCACTTTTAATTGCAAGATTTATCAAAAAAATTGATTTTAGATAGTTTTATGGAATTTGTGACGTTAAATTTGAAATTTTAATTGGATTGTTACAATGTTATTGGTGCGTCCTTCTGGACAACAATGTAATCACGTCTCTGATTGGTAGATTCGCACTTGTCACCCCCTCCCTACCTTCTCTATATTCATGTTAAGATAAATGAGCAAAATTTGAAATTTTAAGAAAATTCGTCATTTTGTAATATGCAATTTTATTAACAGAAGTAAGAGAATTTCGTGCGAGTGTTTCATACCAGATTTTTTTTGTTTTATGTAAGCAGCTTTACTGAATAATGTTAGAGTGCTACTGATATCTTAATTTAATTATGCCTCTATTCATACTCCATAAATTACATATAAAATTAAAAAAAAATTTAATTGGCTGTCTGAACTAAAGCTAGTTTACTGTTTACATGAAACTGCTAAACAGGAACTCCTTGAAATTCTAGGCATTGTTTAGTATAATCGTCGTAATTTATGCATTATTGAAAAATTTAATGGCTAGTCGAAAGCTTAGCTTCGATTTTTAGAAGTTAAAATAAATAATATAATAGATTCAGATAAATAAATTTAAAATAAATGATTTAAATGACGATTTGGAAACCATTTAAATAAATATAAAGTTTATTCATAAATTTCGTGAAATAATTACTTGACAGTTTTATCAAAAACATAGTAATTCAGAAGATCGTAGCAATAAGTTAAATTAGATAAGTGAAACTATCAATAAATATCCCTAGACAAAGTGAATATGTATTATGTTATTTGGTAGTAAAAGTAAAAACTCTTTCCGGACCCAGAAACAATTCCGATCTCCATGTTATTATAATGGTTGTTCCGTTCAATTTCCTTAGGAGTGTACCGTTAAGGAACATATTTTTGAAATTTTAAACGGAACGTACTTTCAACTTTATAAAGCGTGCTATTTATTTAGAGGAATTTCTTAATAATTTGGCAGGAAAAAAAAAGGAAAGATAGTTGCGGGTAATAGGGCGTACTTTACTGTCGGTAAAATAATGAGTAACAGCGCGGTCAGCCGAGGAACGAAGATCCGGATGTACAAAACGCTGGTAAGACCTGTCGTAAAACATGGACGTTAAGCAAGGTTTCTTGCGAAAGGTTAGACAGGTTTGAGCGGAAAATGCCAAGGCGAATCTTTGGACCGATAAGGGAGAACCGTAGCTGGAGAAGAAGGAAAAATAGAGATCTGTACGACCTATAGGGGAGCCTTCAATAGTATCCTTTATAAGTGTCAGAGGCTGAAATGGTATGGCCATGTTTGCAGGATGCCAGAAGGCCAAATGGTAAAGAAAGGATTTCTGGGCACGCTGGCCACCAAGGGGCCGTCCCAAAACTAGGTGGTTAGATAACGTGACGGCTGACATGAGAAGGATAGGAGTCAGTGCCCGTTGGCCATCGATAGGGCTCAGTGGTCTATCCGTATTGAGCAGGCCAAGGACCGTCTCGGTCTGTAGCGCCGGAAGAAGAAGAAGAAGAAAGCGTGCTATTTATTTAGAGGAACTTCTTAATAATTTGGCAGGAATTATTTAAAAAATCTTACTTATGAAAGAAAATATTGGATAATCTGTTTCCGCTTAATTACTGAAAATTTATTTCATGTATAGTGGATCTACGTGTCTCTCTCTACCAGTAGTTATCAAAGGGGGCAATCTAAGGAGCATATCTGGGCACTGAAGAGAATAGGGACTAGTCCAACAGTCCGCTTAAAAAGGGAGCCTAAAAGCCAACACTCTCTCAGACGAACGCCATTCAAACCACCATCAACACTCAACGACTACCGTTCTCATACCTCACTCTGCCAGTGAGTCTGTCACTCTCTTCTCACGCTACCTTACTGCCACTCTAAATTATACTGTGTAAAATCTTTGCAGTGCTTAATGATATTCTTCTATAATATAAACAGTATTCGGTAAACTCTAAGTCTCAACCTAAGTTTTATCTTCTGTGAAACCCCTATAAACATCCACTACACCCCTCTGAACATTTTAGCATCTCCGCATTGTTTTAGCGCTCCGTGGGTGTTGTGAAGTTAGATTCCCCTCTGAAGTAATTAGACGATAGGTTGATTAATAAAAATATATTGAACCGACGTTTCAAATTGTAAGGGCATAGTAAATTTAGTACTTATAAATTTTTGTTAATAGAAGCATTATTGTATAATGATTTGTCATTTAATTTTTACCACTTTGGTGTATGTCTATATAAGCATTTAAACGCAACGAAGTCAGTTCAAACTGCAAAGATATGGAAATAGGTAGTTAATGATTGAGAAATTTAATATATAGTGTATTTATTTTCGAATACTGATAATACTTATTTGCATATAGATTCAGAGATGATTATATAAGTTTTTTTGTAACACAAGATAACATTATTTTAGAATATATAGCAGGTAATTCGATAGGTTCATAATTGGCCAGGTGTTTAAAAAAATTTTTTTGTAGAAATTTTATTATTAATGGAGAACTAGAAAAATATTAATTAAGAAGATGGTAGATTATTGATTCAATAGGAGGATAATTAAGGAAAAAAGTTTGAAATTGGCCTTATTAGACTTGAGTGGGGCAACTAGTTTAAGGATATGTAGTTGGAATGAACCTGAAAAAGTGATGCAATAAGAGTACAGCTTTGGAAGCACGGATAATACAAACCAAATGATAATATTGTATTAGAGTAATTAGAGATTTAAAAAGTTTTTAGTCTTTATTTTAGAATTATTGATTATAGTATAAAGACATTGTAAGAATGTTATTTTAAACAATAGTAATATTAGAACTGTAGCAAGTTTTTCTTCCAAAATAGTAGCCCTACAGAGTTTATTAGTCTTTTTGAATTAACCATGATCAGTAAGAAATATTGCCGCATAATGATGGATGGTTTTTAACTCTAGTTGTTTATTGGACGGAAAAAACTGTTTTGTGTAATACACCTCTGTAGTTCTTTTCCATTCTTCTTCCTATTTTCGCGACGATTCCTGCTTTGTTACAGTTTTAACGTAGGACTTAGAAAAGTGCGGTTGTACACAAGATGTTACCCTAGAAATATCTGAATTATGTTGAAGAGTATTGGAATAAACCTTGATCTCGCTACATACATTCTTCTCATTAATCGTATCATATGATACGTTAATGGCTTCGAGAATTTTTCTTTTATATAAATTTTTTTCGGAATCAAAAAACTAATATTTTTAAATTTACTAACTTAAACAATACCCCTATTATTTCCTTAGTGAAGTATTTGGTAAATAGAGGCCAAATATTTTAACCAATAATGAAGTTTTAGATTGGAAACTATTACTTATTTTTTACCCTTTCTTTCGGTTTACTGTCATCCAAAAATAAGTAGAGGAACTTTGTTTGATCTCAAATCGTTACAAATTGTGATCGTTACAAACTATAATCGTTACAAGTGTATGCAAACAGCCTGTTTTGTTCTTAAAATAATTGATCCTTATACATCAGTAAACTGTACAGATGGATTAAATTAGAGAGTAATGGAAATAGTAAACAAGTCCCATATGTGATAACAATTTGTGGCATGTTCGTATGGGGTGGGGACGTGTGTGGTGTTTGATGTGAGGTTTTGGATTGCCAGTTCCTTCTTCTTCCTATTTATTATATAGGGATGGTTACTAAGGACCACTTAGTAGCCAGTAGTTTTTATGTGGGTGTGTTGTCATCCCTGAATATTTACTATTTTTACAGAGAGTTTACTATGTATCACATTGGTGGAGCAATATGGTTTTGACTTAACAAGGTATGCCTTTTTTTAAAACATAATAATTTTTTAATTTTTTGTAAGTTTGTAGCATTTCTGGCCTCCAAAGAACAGTAGTATTGCCTATTTTTTCATGCGGGCTTAACGTCCAACTACCAAATTAGGTGTCGTGGACGGGGGCGGAAGCACCTACTTTACTATTAACATTTTTTAAACAAATATAAAATTTAGCAGTTATACGCTGGACTCAAACTGGGGTCCTCCCACTTATAAGTCCACGCTCATAACCACTACACCAACACCCGCCCCTCCAAAGAACAGTATTTCACCCTCTAATAAGGCAGTATCATAGTAGTCCTTTAGTCCATTATTCCTCTACTTAAAACTGTTGGCAATTTCGGCGAAACGTGAATCATTATTTCTGGATTTAATACAAAACTGACTTCCACTTATTTCATTCAGTCTTCTTAGTTTACCGCAATTGGGTTAACTTCAAAACGTAAATGTCCAGAGAGTAATTATCAAATATTGTGGATTTCTCGGCCACTTGTTTAATTATTATTTACCACTTGTTTTTGAGGAGATTGGTCTCTTATGGAATAAATTCAACTCGTTCTTAGCAGACGTTTCTACTTTTATTTGAAATCTTCACTAGTGCTACAAAAAACTAAAAGAAGGAAACAGTAACAAATATCTATGAGTAATGTGTAACATTCAACACGTGACCTAACCATATATAAACTGACAATGAGTAGATAGATAGATAGATAGATTCTACCGGGGGAATGGCTACTCAGCCTACGCCACCGCGACACCCCAAGGATCTATTGTGGCACCCCCCTAGTTGGAGACCCTCCCCCTATCCTGTCCTTAACCGAACTGTGGAATTGGGGGGGGGCTCCCAGGTGGTCAATCAGAGCACCCGCCATCAGAGCACCCTCTCGAGTCCTGCTTGCCTTAGAAGACTTAATAGGTCCGAGAGAGGGCCCTGGCTGAGGCTTGTTGGCACCAGCTTCTCTTTACCAAAGAGGCGGTACCTTAGCCAGACCAGCCCCTCGCACTGACATACCACATGCAGTGCCGTCTCCTCTTCTTCCTGACAAAACCTGCACAGGCTATCCGTTGCCAGGCCCATGCGATGCATGTGCTTGTTTAATCTACAATGGCCAGTGAGAATGCCAACTGCTATCCTTATGGCCACCCGGCCTAGTTGGAGTAATTCTGCAGTTAGCTTGGACGAGTAGCTATAGATAAACTTTTTCGCCTGTCTCTGGCCTGGAGTTTTGACCCACCATTCCCTTGATCGGTCCTGCATCCATGACAATGAGTAAGTATTAGGATTAGACATTGAGATAAATTCTTAAGCACTATTATTTTAATATGTGAATTTGCTATTACAAGTTCGAATGTTTACCTGTAAAACTATTTTAATTAGTATAGACTTATAATGTATATCACTATTTAGAATTTATTATATATTAATACTATTACTGCAGTAAACCTAACAAAGAAGGTAATTTTAATATCCAATACACTAATTAAGTAGCTTATTTTGTACCAATTAAAATAGTTTTACCAATTAAAATAATTTGCAATTTTAATAATAAATTCATATATAAAATTATTACTGCTTAAGAATTTATCTCAATGTCTACCAATACGTATTTATTTTCAGTTTATATATGGTTAAGTCACTTCTTGAATGTGTGTTAAATTTTACTCATATATATATTTGACATTGTTTTCTTGTCTTTATTTCTCGTAGCACTGATGAAGACTTCAAATAAAAAGTCGAAACGTATTCTAAGAACTCATTCAATTTCTTCCATTAAATACCTAGTCTCCTCAAAAACAAATAGAAAATAACGGACAGTAATTGTTAAGCAGTAATTGAAAATACCTCTTTAGATCGTAAAAATGTCCAGTTTTTTGTAAGAATAAATTTGAGGAATAAATTCTAAACTTCACAACCACCCAGAATTGTCCTTGTAAAAAAGTTTTCATAGAAAAATTACTCCAAACTTTATCTTGATATCGTAGAACGGTATCTGTGCATCACGCGTAGGATAAGTTTTTTCGTTTTTGTTTTTTTTAACATGTTTGAAAATTGATTGGTAAGATTGAAATATTTTATAGATCATTTTTCTCCAATTTTATGTTTCATGTAATAAATTTAAAAAAATCGGTGTTTAATGTAGAGGTGTGCGCACAGAATTCCTAGTGTCTTTTTCAGATATCATAAATTATTTTGTTTTTTTTTATTTCAAGTTAAATTAATTTAATAATTTATTTTTATAATAATGGTAATTATATATAAGAGAAAGTAATAAAATATATAGTTTTATATGGTATAATTAGTATTTACGTCTTATAAACTGTGTTCATTGCTGCAGATCAAGATTTATGTATCACATATCTTCAGAGTATTTACGTATCAACATATCTTCAGAGTATAGCGGATCTCTTATTATCAGAAAACGTTCGCTTCTTAACCAAGTAGGCGGCCTCTGAAAAAACGTATTCTACACTAAACATTCAGCGAAATACTAATAAAAAAAATATAAATATCAGAATTTGTTATTTCCGTTCTTCAGAGTTTGACAAAAACTGTTGAGTTGATTTTTCTTGTGATATCCAAAAAACTGAAAGCCAGGATTGAACTTTTCTCCGATTTCTCTCGTTTTAAAAAGCTTTCAAAACATTTTTCAAGGAGAAAACTCGAGTTTTTGAAAATCTTTTATCTAAATTTATTTTCAGTTTTAACAGAAAATAAATTTCAAATACAGACCAGTTTTTTTTTGTGTTATGAGTGATGGCAGAACATGTTTTGGACCCCCGTTCAGACAGTATGTAGTTTATTGTACTTGTTTGCCTGTCTAATCTAATTTACTTATAATCTAATAATCATAGCCACTAGATTCTTTTAGGAATTGTGCACTACGATCTTTCTCAGTTCACTGCCGGCCACCGAGCAGTGTTCTCTCCTTACAGACAACACTGCCCAACAGGCATTGAGCTCCTAGGAATAGAAAATCATCTATATTGCTGGACTAGATTCCAGGACCTCTGCCTGGGAATCCATAACGTTATCACTGAGTTAATCCCTTGAAAGAAGCCATCTAAGAGAACTTTAAACAAATCTCTGTATCCTGTTGTTTGGACTATTACCGAATTATTTCAATCATTTCAGATTTTATATAAACTATTTTCACACTTCCTTGAATAGAAGTCGCACAAACTTAATACAAGGCGATTAAAAATCTAAATTCCTGCGATTCATTTAATTAGATTATGAAATATTTTTGTCTATTATAAATATTGTTTTGTTTAATCCGAGAGTATTATTTATTTAATAATTTTACTACATTGGCTACTTACCAAATTTTTATTCCCAATATTTTAATCCTAAACCATAATGGGAAATTTTACTGGCACAATAATCACTTTATTTATCCCTAGGCAAAATGAATTATTACTATTATTTTTTAAATATATGTTTTCAATTAAGAAAATTATTTTAATTTTAATTTAAGTAAAAATAATGAAGTAATAACTATAAAAAAACAAATTAGTAATGAAGTAATTACTAATTGAAAAACAAACTTATACATGTCATTACTATGGTTGATCAAATAAAATTATTGCATTTACTTTTAAAAAAAATATAGCCATATACATTTTTATATTTTATTACTAATAAGTAAGTTAACTATGACCAATTATATTCATTATAATTGATTATCTGGTTTAAAAAGAAAACAACTGTATGTGTATTTTATTGTATATTAATGATATATGTAGAATTTTATATAACGTTATTTATCTGCATACATATGTATGTATGGATGGCCTTCAATAGTACAAAGTTGGCATTGCTTTGGTATGTTTACTCTGTTTTAGTTATTTCATATATATCTTTTTTTTTAATAGAAAGATTTATATTGTATGATTAAATTCATAATACTTTTTATTCCTATATTTCCTTATTTATTTCTTTATTTTTTTTTTTAATAAATAGTTACAGTTAGCTGGTAGGTTATCTTTATAGTTCTTTTTCTTATTCAAGGTTAGTTTCCAACTTTTTTTTCCATCTTTGTGTAGAAATGGTGTTAAAAGAAGTCATTGGAACATTTTGATCAGTTAGCTTATTTGAATTGAATGATCGATATGATATAGTAAAATTGCGATTGCCCATGTAATCTGCGTGATTAAGTAATGGCTTTTGTCTGAATGCAATTTAGAGTTAGTCTTCTTTACATGCGATATTTTTATTCGTGTCACACTTTTAAAGAAGTAATGCGCATTAGAAATATTGCAAGTATTCCAAAATTTGTTGAAAATCGGTTAACTGGAAATACGACCCATTTGACTACAATTAGGTAGTTGAATTTTTGTAATTTTCTCGAGAACTGCTACTGCTAAGAAATGATTTTCGTTAAACTTAGAGTGCTGGCTGCATGGATGATATTCCATAACTTTTATTTAAAAAATTTTTCAGCAAGAATTGATGTAGGAAGTTGTGTGGAATTTTGTGATGTTAAATTTCCAATGTTATGTGAGTTTCTTCAATGGCTATTAACGCTGTCTCCTGGACTACAGTGTAACTACAATCAAATGACGTCCTGAGCCAAGAGTGTCTACCAGAATGTAACCTCATGCTTCTTTCTATATTTATGTTTGAGCTCTGAACTTGGATTTTTGTTTTTGTTTTCCAAGATCCTCTCAGGATATAATCTCTGCCTTCTAGTAGTATCAGTAAAGTAATTTCTAAGTTCGCCTATATTTTTTCTATATAAGCACTTATTATTCTGTTATTCATGTTGTAAGTTAAACCAAGTAAGTTTGTTTTCCGTCCGTCGAACTTTGGTCTTTTTATATATTCAATCATAATCCTTTTGTTCGTAGTTCGTAAAAAGTGTTTTTTGGCCTAAAACTTTTTCAATACATTATGTAAGATGAATACAATGGTGGAGAAATTTAACTGATTCCTCACCCCCCAACTCGAATTATTTCCATTAATCAATAATGATTGATCTAAGTTACAAGTTAGCATCAGTAGTTCTGAAACTATGTAAGAATCACCATGGCTAATGAAGATATTTCCATTACTTTGTTTACTTGGCGATTTTCTCGAAAATGGTTTATTTGAAAAATGGCGATTTATTTGAACAATTTTATAGGAATATTAATTTTTATAAGGTTTCTCTGCGTGTGGTAATAAAGTTTGACTTCCTTCTAAAATGCCATTTTACTCTACCGTACCGTTCTACTAACTATATTACAGTTGAATTGTTGTTGGTGTTATGTGTGTTGTATGTTTGTGGCGTGAGCAGTTTTGTAAAGGACTTGTGTGTATGTTTGAGATAGAGATAGAAGTATTAGAAATAGAGAATAAGAACCACTTTTAACTAAATAATTTAACTATATATAAATTAGTAAATTTACAAGATAATTATAATTGTAATTCTCGAATTAACTAATAAATGCACTGAATGAATTATCTACTAGCTAGATTGATTTAGCTCAAAGTTTACACTTAAACTGGCACTGATGTTCTCTCTGTGAATAATACTGGTAGAAGGTCTAATTCAGACTGTCCTGTTTCAAAGGAGAGTTTAGACTCCCTCTCTTGAAAGAATGCTTTCTCTTCTTAGTTCAAATCCTTTCCTTTGAAAGGGGGCAAAAGACAAAGGTGACTAAGTTATATCAACTCTTCTGTAACGGTGGTCTTCTACCTGGATGTACCCTTTTTTGCCAGCGAATGTTGGAATATTCTTCAAATAATTATTTTTTTCAAATAAAATATATTTATAGATACAAATTCTGGCATCTACCTACCACACAGTATTAAAAAAAAAAATTGAAATACTACATTCTAAAATTGAAGACGGTTGATCGAAAGTGCTGCGACCTTTCTGAACGGTTTTCTCGATAACTTTAACAGCGAGTTTTTCTTTAAACATGGTATGCTAACTATTCATAAAAAGCATATCACTTTCGTTTGAAGCTTTTATTCCAGAGAAAATTGTTGTAGGGAAGTCTCGCTCCTCACTAAAGTGTCACTTCATTATAATGTTGGTCTCTCGGCTCCATAATCTTGATTGATGGCAACCAAATATCTAATAAAAATTCGAAATTTGAAGTAAATCTGTCATGTAAACTGTCATGTAAAAATGAAAGTTAGAGGAATCCGTATTACCTGTTTTACAACCAGACTGGTTTATTTAATTGATAAAATCGTAGTAAATAGTACAATTAATAGTAACAGCAAATCTGAAATTCTTTCAATTTGTACATTCAATTCACCTGTTTGCTCTTTTTCCTTATTTTAGCCTAATTAGTTGTGTTGTTGGTTCGAGGTAGTTTAGCTGATTAAATTTTTTATATTTTATTTTTATTAACATAATTTCTTAATGTTTTTTTAATAATATAATTATTTATTAATGGCTACACTTTTAATAAAAAGACAAGTGCTGTTATTATATATTCGTTTATATAACGTCACTAGATTTCGAAAACTTCCTGCTTTTATCGATATGTATTTTTTTTCCCTAAAACTTCATCTACAGGAGGTTTCATTAAATACAATTATAGCAAATTAGATTGCCCTTGATAGAGTTCACAAACTTTTATAATAATATATCTGAACATTCTGCGCCTATTTTAATATTTGCATTATTTATTATATTAATTCTTAGATCTGTTTGTCTGATAAAAGTAGCTTATATACACCTGTATTTCTAGAAATCTATATGCACTATGATCATTATAAAAAGTAAAATTTAACGAGTTAATTATTGGTATTCTATGAGATGGGCGCAATTGCAATCATTTGCAATCTTGTCAAATTAGCGAAATTTTGAGGTTTCATCTTGAAATTCTACATGGCGTGGTCATGATATCATCAAAACAAAAAACCGTAAGAAAATTCAAACCTGATATTTCGTTTACGCACCACCATAGGCTTTACGGATTTTTTTTTTTTTAGTTTTACTTAGTTTTTACGAAAACAGCTCTCATATCATTTTCATTACACTTTCTCAGTAATATATACATATAAACACACATATAAGCCTATCCATTTTATTTGAAACATTTTCCTGGGAAAATTGATTTTTGTGTAGGTTGGGGGCGGGGGACAGTAACGTAAAACTTTCCTTTAAAGGACCATTTCAATATTTTGTATGGTTCTAACACTTCTAGCATATTAATATATTATGATATAAGCATTGATAGGTGTCCAAATTTTCTGGATTATAACGATTTGTTTTAAATTTGTAAACTGATAACTGCACACATATAAACCTAGCATTTTTACTTGAAGCATTCCCCCCTCCCCCAAATGTAATTTTTCGGTAGTCCTGTGGAATATTTATGGCGTTATATTTCAAATCTCTATTGGCGCGCTCTTCTGATCTAAAATATAATCACTTCTCCTGCAGCTTGTTTTGTCAGGTTGGTACACCATCGCTATTTTTATGTAGCACAGGTGAGTGAAATTTGAAGTTTAAAGAAATTTTTTCGAAAGGGGTAAGAGAAATTTATCAACAAGAAAGAGTAAGAGAAAGTCGTGTGAGTGTTTCACAGGAGTTTTTTTAAAAATATTTTTTTGACAATTTGTAGCTAATTCTATAATAATTAATTAATACTTGACTCACTTACTCAATTATTAACAATCATTTAGTAAAGTCGCATTTACTCTGTGATATTTTGATTGAAATTTTGACAAATACTTTGATAAGCGGAATATCAGGTTTGAGTTTCCAGCGATTTCTCTTTCATGAGATCACTTTTTCACACGGACACACAGACACATCTTAGAAGTAAGAGATAGTGAAAATTTCACAAGCTAATATTATTCTCAATTAGAAAATATTTTTTGCTGTGTATAATATTTGGTGAAATTCAAGACACCATCACAGGAATGTTAATTCTTTATATTGACAAATGAAGTAATAAAATGACTTTTTAATTATAATTAAAGTTATGTAATTTTATTAATCAAAATTTAATATTAATATTGTTCTTTAATGGTACTCTCAGTATACTTTCACTTCAGAACTTTCATGCTGATACTGTAATTTTTTATTGTTTTTATTACTTGCCTTTTTTTTAGGTTCAATCTTTTAAGGCTTTAATTACTTTCTCTTACACCTGTTAAGACGAAATAGTGTTGATCGTGTCAGATTTTCTAAATTTGAATTTTTACAGGCAATACATGTGTGTGTGTGTGTGTGTGTGTGTGTGTGTGTGTATAATACGCTTTTGTGAATAAAACACGTCAAAACCCAAAAAAATGCAGCAAGCACAAACATGGTATTTCCGTTTAGCCTCTTACCACCGCATGTGACAATAAAGTTTTGGTCAAAATTCAACAACCGGAAGTGCGACTTCACTAGAATGTTCTCTCAATTCTTTCCCACGTTTTTCACGAAAACGGCTTCCTAAATACCGTCCACTTTTGTTCGAAATAACAACATTTTTCGGAAAAATTTATTTTTTGGGGGTTATCTGGGGAAATAGCAGCTTTTCTCTAATATACCACTTCAGTACTATGTGTGCTTCTACTATCTATATTAAAGGAGTGGGTAGAAATCCAAATTTGAAGAAAATCGATTAACCCATTGTGTGAAGTTACAGAATTTTGAGTTTTTCGAATTTTCTTGAAATCACCATAACGATTTTCTTAAAACTTGGATTGCTCGCTACACACATAAGTTTTGCTCGCTACTTTTATTACATTGTCCCCAAAAAATTGATTGACGTAGTTTTTATGGAATTTGCGATGTTAAATTTAATATGTTATGTAGCGTGTTATGTCAATGTTATTTATCTGAACTGGACTACAGTGTAATCAGTTAGCTGGGTAGATATTTGCCCCCATCGCCACCATTATATTTATGTTAGGACTAATGAATACAGTATGGAGTTTATAGAAAATTTATCACTTAATTATATAATTGTACATGTGGCACAGATAAAAGATGGAAGGGTTAATTAAATACTGATGGAGGCGAATCGAGAGAGGGTTGGTTGGTGGTCTGTAGTTGGTGTCTGGTATGAAGTGTCTTGAGGGCATGGTACCAGGACAATGACCATACAGCTGTAGCTGGCCAGATAGTCGCTAGCTTCATCCACCATCCGTCTGATTATACATAGTTCAGTTATATTATACATCCAATCTGTATCTCTATTTCAGTGTCTATGTATGTGGTAAGTTTGTGGAGACTGGACACCCACTGGATATTAACCCTTGGTCACGTCCCGTACACACTCTTTCTCTGTGTGATACTATGTCTGTCTGTCTATCTGTTGCCCAATCTCTTTCCATTTCAATTATATAATTATACATGGTGACAGAGATAGCCAGATCCCTTCTCCTATTCTCTTGTTATACATTTCTTCACATTAGCGTTTCATAGAAAGAAAAAAATGTAATAAAGAAGTAAAAATAAGAATTATACAATATATTTACAAAAGTTATGTATTTCTTGCACTAATTGTTGTGAGATTGTGATATTGGAGTACAATTTCCCAGTTCCAGCCTCTTCTCTTTATCCAATCATTCTCCGCCTCTCCATTCTTCTGTTTTCTGTTCTAACTGGGTGGGTGCCTGACAGATATTTTGTTTAGAATATGGAAATCTTTTTAAAGACATACTTGAACTTGTCCCATAAAAGGTGTTAGTAGCTGCAAGAAAACTAAGCTGCCTTGCATTTATCGATATATTGATAAAATTCATTCATTTCCAAAAATTTATTCGATTTATTCGTAAAAAAAAATCTGCTTTGAAAATTCACACGACTTTCTCATATTGCTATTAAAACACTTCCGCCGGGAGGAACACGTACATACCCAGACAGATATAGAAATGATTACATTTTATTCCAGAAGAGAGCGCCTCTAATATTGAACAAACACATTTTGAAATTTAATGTCGCAGCTTCCTCAGATCCCCTAAAAACCAATTTTTTCCAGGAAAATGTTACAAATACAAGTGACAGGTTTTCATCTCCGTGCAGTTAGCATTCCATCTTTAAAATAAAATCGTTATAGTTGTTTTCGAGAAAAATGCAAAACTGGAAACCAGAATTCACTATTCTCGCACTTCCAGAATTTTGACAGAAATCTCCGTGTAATACACCAGATATATATTTTTTTTTTATGTAATTATAAGATGTTTTCTGAGTTCGCATTTTTAAATAAACATTTCATTATCCATAAAAAGGCCCAGAATTAAACGGTGTTGAGAACCGTGGCCACAGCCAATAAAAGTCATCATCCGGCGAACCGCGATGGGATGAAGGTGAAAATTTACACTTTTGCCGTATTTCCTCTTACTAAGAGTAGGAGAATGTAAAAAAAAATATTCGATTACCATTTTTCTTACGGTTACAAAAAGTTTGATTGTAAGATTTTATTGCTAGCATCCATTCTTTAATTCAATTGGATCCATTTAAGTGTGAAAATTAAAAGGGTGATAAACCTTTAGTTTCCTCTGTTCTCCCACGTAAACTCTAATATTCATTAGACTTTGTCTTGTGTATTGGATATGTAAAAAGAGGACAGTCTTAGATCAATTTTTTTTTTTTTTTTAATCTATACTAGTTTAATCGTAGAATAAGAAGAACAGTTTGATTAAACAGTGTATAAATAGAAAGGCTTCTAACTGGAATTGAATTAAAAATAAATAACCTTAAAGTAATTATTTAATTGGTGACAAAGTATATAGAAAATAAAATGAATATAAAGGTAGTATGTAACAATGTTCACAGAAAAAAATGTGTACAGTATATATATTTATTTAAATAGGCAGTTTTTGTTAAGTCTAATTGTATTTCCTATGCCCACACATTGTATGTGATGGGGAAACATGTTCAATCTGCATAAATCACCATGTTTATGTTAGGTCTGTGTCTCTTATTATACTCATTTATTTTTTTTATTGTTCTCTCCTTTGCCTCTACTTTGGCGAGATTATTTATTTTTTCGTTAATTATTCTTTCTAAAAACTTTCGCTATATAATAATAAGACTAATAATAATAATAATAATTAATAATAATAATAATAATAATAATAATAATAATAATAATAATAACTTAGCTTATTTCCTTAAGATAATTTCCTATAGATATATATGTTTGTGATATGCTCCGCGGGAGAGTATTACGCCCGAGAGAGCTCCCACCAATTGAGAGGTGCTGGCTAAATGACCCTCTAACAGGAAAATTGTTATATTTGAATTGAATTGAAAATCGTTCAGACACAATAGTTTATTTGTTAATTATAAAAGTATGGCACTTACATACTTCAATCCAATATGAAATAAATATTCACAACAAAACGGAAAGTGATGGGCGATGGTGCAGTGATAGATGAAGCGGCTGTTGGCTCTGAGTGTGAATGGCTGGTAGCTATAAATCTTGTATGTAGATGTATGAGGAAAATATTCTCTTGAGAGACACTTGAGTGCGGAGCCGTGATGGGGCCCAACAAGAATCGTCCACAGGGTGCAACGATCTGTTTTTCTCTAACGAAATGAAAACTAATGATGAAAAATATTCACCAATGGCGCTGTGACGCTATTACATGTAAAAAAATGTGTGTCTCTCGGACAGATCCAGCTCGACTACTGATTTGTTTGTAAGAGAATTGCAGCCAGCGCGTGGACTTTGATTCCATACAATTACAAAACGAAAACATTATATAAATAGAATAAGTTCTATTTGTGCTGAACTCTGATTTTTCTTTTATAAACTTTAACAATATAGATAATTTCCTTATCAAGTAGAGAATATTGAGTTAAATTAAAAGAACGAATCAGTAGTATGGAGGCTGACCTATAGACAATTTGAATTTTTTCTCTAGGAATCTATAATTCCAAGAAAGGGTGGGAAGCAGTGCTCCTTATATTTTAAACGAACTCCAAATATCTGGTGTAAAACATGCACACCACTTTCTCATATTCCAATTAATACAATTGAATTAATACAAAGCAAAGGTGGTTGTGACAGAGGAGCCCACAGTGTTCACTCAAGTAATATATATATATGTGAAATATGATTGTTCTAATCAAATGACAAAAATGCCTGGTATATATAAACACTTTATTAATCGAGCTTTCGACCTGGAAGCCAAGTCATACTCAAGATAAACATAAAGACATCCCATTCAAGATATGAAAAAACGTTTTATACACATATACCAGGACTTATGGTCATTTAATTTCAACAATCGTATTTTGTATAAGTTTCAAGTCCAATAAACAAAACAAAGCTATATACATACAGTTTCAGGGTCACTGCCTTATTCCATCTCCTTCCGTCTGTGTTTAGTTCCAATCCTTATTCCATTTGATTTCAATACTAGATGGTACCAAGTTATGTTATCCGTGCCGAATGGGTGTGTGTACGTGAATTTTGGAAAAAAAAAAAATTGAGATTTATTTAGAAAATAAGAGACGGGATGACCCTTTAAATTAGGATGATCTGTCTCTGTATCTTTGAGACGACGTCATTATGTCCTACAGGAACAGAATCTGCCAGCCGGCAGGCCTAGCAATTTTACCGCTATCTCTGTAGAGATGTCCGGTGTAATTGTAGTTACCAGTATGTGGCGCCAGTATTCTACACTTGGCTAGCATCTCTCCTCCTCCGTGTCTACCTGACATTCTTTCTCTCTCCCCTCCTCTTTTAAAACATTCACTCTAACCTACCCCACTTTCACTAACTTCACGCATTTTTCATTCTTTAAATTATGTTTGATAGCCGGAAGAGATTGATCGCAATTATCAGGAGCCATATCCGCTGGATAACCATCTCGTCTGTATGATGATGATGATTATTCTGTGGATTCGCTGAGCCATCAGTCTGTTGGTTCGGAACAATCTGTTAAGATGACTTCTTCCCAAAGGCCCTTGGCTTCTAGGTATGCCTCCATTCTCATCGACCAAACATCATAGTTATTTGGAGTTAGTCTGTCCATTCCAAAAGGTATATATGCAATGAAATCCATATTACAAATAAGTACTGGGTGTTAGTCCAGAAGAAAATAAAACAATACGTACCTTTCACCTGAGACTTGTAAGGTAGTTAGTTACTCCTTGAAGCTCCATCCACAAACCGCGCTCTGCTACCAATTGTTGTATTGTGCAAAATAAATTAAAACTTTACGCAAAAGAAACTCCTTTATAATTATATATTTACTGAACATTGATTAATTACAAAAGAATATTTGTAAACGTTCTAACTCTCTTCAACAAAAAAATACAATGCAACCTTCCAAAAAAGGCCACTACTGAGATGGATTATCGATCACCTTTTAAAATTATTACAACAATTTTATTATCTACCGACCTAATTTTAATATATTATAATCACTGGGCAAACATTAATAAAAAATAAAACAATATTCCTAACAAGTTGTTCTGGTAACTTTCTTAAGCCCTCAGATATACAAATTTTTTGTTCACAGTTTCTCCTAACATTTGATGGGAAGTAGAGACAGCTTCTATGGTGGGGGGAAACTTGGATGTCAAAGTTGAAGCTCATTCGGCAATAAATTGCAGTACGCAGTAGCATTATAGGGGGGGGTAATGAATAGTGGAAGTGCTCTTGGAAGCATGATGGTGGCATCTCGGTACAACTGATAATGGAACTGTTGAGTGGAGCGCGCTTGGAAAGGCGAATTATCATTGTAATGGAATCAGATATTAGATGTAATGGAATCGTTTGTTGTGTGATTCCTGGAGTAGCAGATGTCTTGAAGAGGGCGGAAGTTAGTTTGAGAGATTTGGAAGTTAGTGCTCGAATTATTAAACGGTTTTTTATATAAAAATAAACTGTATTTTAACAATAATTTAAACGTGATAAATGGTAACTAATAACTATAATAAAATACTTAATAATAAATAGAAGATAATAACTGATAATTTAGAATGGTTAAAATAACGAACTAAAGTGCACAACTACGAGAATGATAAGTTGAATATAACTGTGAATTTGCCGCTCGTGTATAGTTTGGTCGTAGATGATATAATAATCCTCGTCGTATATCATAGAGTTTATATATACTGTTGTTCACACTCACACCAAGATATCTGTCTTAGTGTGCGGCCTTGTGCGACCTTCGTAGTTTTCTGACCTTATTTAGTGGCCATACTTATCGCGGTGCCTGCCTTTTGATGTGAGAATTGATGAAAAGGCTTTGTTGTTTGTTTGGTTGACCGCGGCTGTCGGCGGCCAACAGTGTTACTGTTTTCACCCTTTGTTGATTATTTCTTTGGCGTACTTTGCCGATGTCAGTACTTTGCCATGTCATTACATCATCAATAAGGGCTTGATTCTATTACATTATGCTGTTCGTACTTAGGAGGTCTACACTTCTCACATTCAGACATCTACTAATGTCCTAAAACCTAAAAAGTTCATATATTTATATGTGATAATTGGAAGTTTAACGTTTAGTCAGAAATTCCAGGTTTCTAGAAAATTTATTTATTATAATTATCATCACACTTGTAACAAAAATAAGTCATGTGGATGTTTCACACCGGACTTTTTTGTTAATTAAATTGAATATTCAAAAAAAGATGGTTCACTTCTTTTTATATAATTTTCTAATGAATAATTCAAATTCATTTAACTTGACATAAGTAATACATAATTTTTGACTTTAATAATGAACTTGCTCCTACCTACTTCTTCTTCTACTTCTTATTTCTATTTCTTCTTTATTGTTATTAAAATTCATCTCACGTAATTTTTTCTACACTTTGTCTGTGACTCTCACAGGTATCTTGGCACTCTTCTCAAGTATCCACTTTGAGACTTCTTGATTTAATTCTATTTCTAACCATATTCCATATTATTTCATCTCATTTTTACTTTCTCTTTCTACATTCTTGGCAAGAGGAAGTATTGCGATCTTACCAAATTTCACGAAATTCAATTTTCACAGAAATATATGTTTTGAGGTCTCTTGAATTCGAAAAAAAAAATGTTTTTAGCGAATGGTCTGTATGTGTATGAACAAAATATCTCAAATAAGAAAAATCGCAGGAAGCTCGAAACTTCGTATTCCATCCAGATACGACCGCCCGCATCAGACACGAAGATTTCGGGCAAAATTCATCAACCGGAAGTGCGATTTTACTGTTGTTTTTTTCCAGTTTTCTTTATATGAAAATTTCAAAAACCTATTCTATAAAGTTGCATGCTCAAATTTGGATTCTAGCAATATTTCTGTTGGGTGGGTATCAATATTGTATATGCAACAATACCATACACTATATTAAAGTAATACTTCAAAGGAAAGCATAATCTACCGTTCCTTCAGAACCCCCTCCCCAAATCAATTTTTTCCGGGAAAATGTTTCAAATAAAAAGTGATAGTATTTATGATGTATTCAAGAAAATCGATGAAAACTGAACAGACAAAACATTCAGTAAGGTAGCACTTCCGGTTGATGGATTTTGCCCGAAATCTTGATGTCTGATGCAGTGGAAGTTTGAACTTCCTCCGATTTTTCGTTTTTTAAGATATTTTGTTTACACAGACACAAACACAAATAAATATATATATATATATATACATACATACCATTCACTAAAAACCATTTTTTTCGCACCCAGAGGACCTCAAGACATGTATTTCCGGAGAAAATTCAATTTCGAAAATTTGACCCAATCGCAATACTTCCTGTGGTAAGTAATTTTGAAGCCTTTACCGCTCAGTTCCCCCGTAGCAGATGTGAGTTACTATTTTGAAACCGTGTTTTTTTACAATACTTCTTTCATTATGATACATACGGCATATCAAAGAAAATGGGATTTTTTTTTTTTAATTTCTTCTTTGCCATCTCACTCTAAGAAATAGTACCGCAATCTGCGCAGTTTTTTAGTTCTTTATTTATCGTAAAATCCCTTGATTAATACACCAGTTCACTGAACTTTCTACGTCCGAATTCAACAATGTGTAAATTGAAAATGGTGAATTTGCTCACTCGCAAATACTAACTAACCTTTCTAGATTTTTGGAATAATATGTATGATGTCCTTGTTTACAATGTAATTGATATCTTAACGCCATCTGTTACTGATTACATGAAACTAATTTTTTCCATAGATAACTTGTTTATGAAATTATATCATCATCCCTCCTTACTTTACTTATCAAATTGGATGAGAGGCGAGCGAGCGATAAAGGCTTGGAAATGACCCTTCCTCTTACTGGTAGTAAGGGTAAGGGAAGGCAAAAATATTTTTTGCTGTTTTTACTCTAATATATCAGGTCGATAAGCTAATTATTTTTAACACATAGTAAATAGAATATAGAGTACCTAGTTTAAAGGGAATTCTCCAATTTACTTTTATTTTGCTTTAACTTGTTAATTGTTCTAGATACTTCTATGTCTCCATGTTTTCAGAAACTACTGTTTATAGTGTTTAACACTTCTTGTTGAACAGGCATTTTTCCTTTATTTTGTTTCCCTACTTTCGCCATCATTTCTGTGTTTTGTTATTATAGTGTCAGTTTAAGAATTCTAGTTTTAGTATTTAGTTTTTATTATATTTCTTTCACCAGCACAGTACAGTGTGAGGGCGAACACAAACGAGTGAGATATTAAAATTTTAATATCCTTTCTAATGTTTTCATTACTACTGTTTTTATTTTTTACCTGACACACAAAACACCTGAAATTATTAAGAATTCTTATGGGTCTATTCATTGTCATAACAGTTCATGTCAAACACCTGTTGCCTTTAGATTTATTATGTTATTTCTATAGCTAAACACATGCTTTACTAAATATTTCTTTAGCCCGCAAGGGGTAGCGGCCCCACGGGTTACCACAGCTCAGTACTTCATGCACTTTATCAGAGTAATACACACTACACTTAAACTACATACACTCTACTCTTTACAGACAAGGACAAACACAGCACACAAACTAAGGTCTTCGTCCTTAGTTTGCTGGCCTAGGCCAAGGGAGAAGGAAGGGATTAGCTCAGTGGTAGCGTGCTGGATTAGCAACGCGGAGGTCCCAGGTTCGAATCCAGCATGCTGCCTTTAGACTTTCTCTTCCTAGGAGCCTCTACAACTCACTTTCCGGTGATGGGCAGTGCTGCCTATAGATAGAGAGCACTGCTTGGAGGCCGGCAGTGCCTAAGATGGCCCCTGGGGGCACACTAGATTCAATTCTTTCAGGTCACAGTGCAATAATGCCCTACAACAATCTACAAATATTTCTTAAAAAAAAAAAGAAAATATTTATTATTTACCAGGCGCCCTATTTGGTAAAATTGTCGTGTAGAACTGCAGTACTAGGTAGGGATGTGAAATCTAGAAATGGAGTTGAAGACGAAATATGGCAGGCTGTTTAAACTTGAAATTCTGTTTAGCTACCACCGTCGCATCCGGTATGGACATAAAAGTTCTCGGACAAAATCCATTAACAGGAAGTGTGACTTTATTGAATGGTTTATTGTAACTTTCTCAAAAATGGCTGCAAAGTTATTCTTTAAACTTGGAATACTAATTACAAAACAAAAAGCTAATCACTTTGAAACATATTTTTTTACTTGGGAAAATTAATTTTTACGGGGTTTTGAAAGGGCTTGACCCCTTGGTTTCCCCACTAAGTTGCCATTTTAGTGCAATGTGCGCTGCAATGCTCCCACTTATATAACATTAAGATGCATCAAAAGCACCGTTAGAATTCCAATTTAGAGAAAATCTGTCAACCAGAAGCGGCTTTACACAAAAAGATTCTCTTGTTTTTTTACAGAATTTTTCTCGAAATCTATTCCAACTAATTTCCTTAGACATGGAAAGCTAACCAAAGACATGTATGAGCTTAGTTTTAGTTGAAATATTTTTCTGGAAAAAAAATTGGACTTTTAAGGGATTTTGTGTGAAGCTGAGACATTAGGTTGCGATTTAACTCAACTATCAGTTTTATTGGGCTTTAATAGCAGCACTGTCTGGTGGTCTATGCTGTAGTAATACTCAGATAGCTTCATTGTCATAGAAACACATTTTCCTACAAGTTTGATTTTCTGTAGATTAATTAGTACAGTTTTAACGGGTACCTTGCCGGAATTCTATTCAGTGTATCTTGAGTCGGCCAATACCCAGAATAATTTCATTCTTCCATAACCTTCATCTAGATCAACTTTGATTGCCTCTTCCTCTTCTTTACAAAGCTAAATTCGAATATGTTCCGTAATTTGCGATTAATTTCGTACAATTTTGATTATTTTGATTATCCTTGGTTTTGTTGATCGCGTTTTATAATTGCGTTAAGCTTTTGTAAAGCTGAAATGATAAAAAAACAGTTTTCTGTGTAATTGAATCCACTACCCTTTCAGTATGTACATCCCGTAATTATGGATGAATGGAATATTACGAAATATGACTAGCTATCCAATAGAAAATAACAGCTACGAAGTGGATAGAAAACCTAATTTAAAGGAGGTTCTCAGGTGCACAATTAAATTTCAACTATGTATATTTTGGAAACAGTTTATGCTAATTTGCTTTTATTTACAAGAGACAGAATTACCGCAGTACCAGATTTTAGAAACGTAGTTTTACTGGAAATTTTGAGTTTCCGTGGGACTCTTCAAGTTTAGAAAACATGTCTAGCCTCCAGATATGTATAATTTTTAATAAGAGTCCATTAATCTTAACCAGTAAAAGCAAGTTGATCAATTTCCCTATTGTGAGAGCTTAATACTTCATGATATTGATTTTCCTAATATATACAAACATACGACGTCCAAACAGAATATTCTCCAGTACAATAGTCTGGGTCTTATTCTTCTTCCATTTCTCCACATTAATCGTGGAAAGTTAAGTCACAGGTTGTTATTTAGATCGGTTGGTCGGTTGAAAATATACAAAACAAATACACTCACGATTGTTGTATATACTTCACGGAAATGTCTTTTGTAAAACTTTTGCTACTTATTTTTACTCTCTTTTTATTATAATGCTTTATAAAGTTGCATTTAACTTTTTACAGTTTAAGTTTATATACTAGTAATAGTCTTGAAACTTTTTATTTTAAAAAGAGAAAGATATAATCTAAGTCACGCTTCTATGTATATATATTTGCTTTCTTTTTTTTGTTTAACCAATTTTAACTATTATTAACTTCTTTTACTTGACAATCATCAATTAGTGAACTAATGATTAAAATCAAATTTAAATAAATAAATCCTGACCTTTGCCATTTTTATGTAATCGTATAATTTCTTGTAAGGAAAGTTGCCATATTTTCCTTGTCTTTATATAGTGGTGATCATTGGATAATATAACAATCTTTGTAAAAATTGTTGTTAACTGGAAAACACAGATTTCAAAGAAAATGATAATTCTCCCAGAGATTTTTAGCAATTAATATTTGTATTGTTGTTGTTACGTCTTTTAAACGACAAATTTAAGTTGCTCAGATTTACAAAGAGCTGTAGGCTCTTTCTTAAAAAAAGGATTTCTTGGACAGTTCATTAATTTACACAATATTAGAATGGGAAATATCAATGTTGTGTAGTTCTTGTTATACGTCAGGATCTCCATAGGGAGGCTGAGATCTTGGAATATGAGAAACTACTCCATTTTTCTCCTCGAAGTGCGGTAATTAACGGTTGTTAAAACTTCAAAGTATCAGATTAATCTCTTCGCGCTGATCTCTTATTTTATTGCAACTTTACTAAGTAATAAAATGAATTCTAATTTTACCAATTGAGGGACAAGTCAAATTGAGACGGGAAAGTGCAAAGAGTTAAAACTAGCGAGTAATAAATGTAATGGAATCAGTACTCAGAAAAGTCACCACCATCTGCAATGTATTGGGTGGGCTTCAACCAGGACAGCCAATCTCTCACCTAGAAGTTGTCTCTAGTGATAAGAGACAGTGAATATAAGCTGACCATCTCGGGGTCTTACAGCCAGTCATAAATTGTACTTTGTAGAGGTCAGTCTTGAACAAACAATCTCCAACTTCACTTTAAAGAGTAAACATCAGTCTCTAAATCAATCTCAACTTTGGCAGATTTACCTCGCTAGTAACACGACTAGCTCACCACTGTTAGAACAAGCACGAGATGCTTGTAACAAAATTCTTCAAGCGACTCGCTGCATCACTACATTCACCACCAACAATCATCATTCACTGTTCGCCGGCCACACTCTCTACTCGCTTTATATACGCACTCCTCTGTCCTTACTCAATAATATCGTAAATATATAAATTGTAAGTTTAGTGCCAGTTCATGTTTTCTTTCATTTCAGCATCAAATCCCGCTACAAAAACAAAGTCAGATGTAAATGTAAACATTCGATCAAAATGAAATGAAGTAAAGATTATCAAAATCTATGTATCTTAATGATAATATATTGATCGCGAAACTGCAAAACAAGTGGAACTTCTCTAAGAAGTGGTGGGCAGTACAGCTTGCCCTAGGAGTGCAAAGTGTTAAAAAACTGCTGCTAGCCCACTCTTTAATAACCTACTTACACATAACCTATATTACTCATTCATTGGCGGCAAGTCCTAGAAGAAATATCCTGGAATTTTGGAAGAAACTTATGATTTAGTGAAACAAATGTTGTTTTCTGGGCATGTGTAACTATCTGAAATTAAACTCCTGACTGCTTAAAACGGTAAAAAGGTGCGCGGAAGGTGGAAACATTCCGGTCTCCTGGCGTGAAAAAATAATTCAAAACCCAATACATCAGCGGCAAAAAAAGTTGCTTAGAATATTTTAGGAAGTGAAAGATCAAAGATTTTCTGAGATTTCTTTTGGAGAGGGGGCTACTAATCAGAAATCAATACTTCTGATATTCTCCTAGATACAAGTCCAAAGTCAAGTCAAAACCTCCTTCCCTGATTACCTAGTTATAAACTATTATTTCACTTTTAATTATCCGAATTGTCTTTCCGAATCCACATAAAAGAGAGAAAGAGAGAGATTATTTCATTGCTTTCTGCTATTCCAGTTTAGACAGAATCATTTCTACATATCATTATCTTAAGCTATTTTATAAGATGAATATAACGTAAAAAGCCTCTAGCATTTAAATATTTGATTAAGTACTTTTTTATTAATGCAGTTTTTTTTTAATTACTTTTTTAGTAGTTTTGAAATAATTTGTTAATTTCCCCCTGATAACTAATACCCATTAATGAAATCAACGCCGAATGTCGACGATGTTTAATTCGTAAAACTTTGCTATATCTAGCGATAATAACTTTTCTTGTAAATTATCCTAGAACTTTCTTAAAGTTATTTCTACAATTCACATTTTCTCTGATTATCGTGGTCGTTTAAAATATTTCCTTCTAATGCTAAAATAGACCCAAATAGTTTCTAAACATTATTGTTAATTTTGAAGTTTCTTTTTCCATAATAAATTCAATTAATATTTCTTGTATTATTAGCGAACAATTGAGAAAGAATGCCTTTTTAGAATAATCATAGTTACAGACAAGTGAGCTGGAACAATACTGTAATAATTACAGATCTGTGGAGTGGAGATGCAAGATTGGACTATGTCACGTTCGGTCTGGTATCTATCATTACCGGTATCTTACCAGCAAGGTCTACTGTTAGCGGGCTCAACCTCACGTCTTTATATGGACATCTGATGATGACGCTTTATTCCCTTATTTCTTGGTAACTTATTCCAGTGTTATGGAAAAAAGTAAAGTTACTTGAATAATTCATTACTTGTTACATAAATAATTAAAAAACAAATTATTTATTTTAATGCTGAAAGTAAAAGCTTGAATAAAAAAAAACGCCTGTTTGCGTAAAGCACTAGGTCAAAAAAAAAGTTGTATTAAAGCACGTCAAGAAGGTGAACATTTTTAACGCTGTGATTAAACTTTTTCCCGATGAGTATATCAATCACTTTGCTGTTTGTAGGTCCACTGCTCTCCAGGTCTCTAATCAAATGGAATTTATAAAAGGAAATAGTCCACCTATCTAAGCTAAAGTTGGAAATTTCATTTGTTTTGCATAATAAAGTTTCTTGAACATTTTTCTTTTCTATAAGACGAGGTTTTGCAATTATTTAAGATGTTAAAAATTGATTTTTTTTTTTTTCCGGAAGCCTCAGTTTACGAAGTAAGTTGGTTTCAGAGAATAGGCTGCAAGTCTTATCATTTGTATTTGGGATTAGCCTAACTCAAAAATAAAAAAATCCGGTGTGAAACACTTACACAACTTTCCCTTTCCCTGCAGTTTACAAAATTGTAATTGATAAATTTTTTAGTTAGTATACAAAATTTAATGAAATTCGTCGGTGATTTTATTGAGAAAATCACAAAAACTGAAAAAAACCGTTCAGTACTTCCGGTTTACTAGTATTCTTTAAACTCGGAGTTTTGGCAGTCTATTTATTCTAATTAATTTTGTTTAGATGGTAGAATTGTATAATCATGTGAAGGATTTTAGAGCCCCCTTAAATGTCTTTACCAGGAGAAATGTTTCATATAAAAGTTGTACCTCTTTGTATGTGTAGGTCACATTCCTGGTTTAAAGAAAATCGTTGGAGCGTTTTAGAGAAAATAGCAGAAAACTGAAAAATACTTGTCAGTAAAAATGCTCTTCCTCATTCGATTTCCTTGAAACTCGGAATTTCAACAACATATTTAATTCTAATTAATATTATCTAGATGGTACAATTGTTTAATACTCTGAAATAGCACTTTAGAGGAAAACCTAACCTTACCTCCCCCAAAAGTACCCTTAAATGAATTTTCACGGAGAAATGTTTCAAATAAAAGTTGAAGCTCTTTGTATGTGTAGTTGATAATAAAGTTTAAAGAAAATCGTTTTCTTGAAAACCATTAACGAGAAAATCACAAAAAACTTAAAAAAAAATTCAGTAAAGTGGCACTTCCGGATGAACGATTTTTTCAAAAAGCTTATTCTCAAGTATGCTGGTAGCACTTTAACGAAATATTAAGTTTGAACATTCTGCGAGCCTTCTTTTTGAGATATGCCGTCTCACACACACACACACACACACACACACACACACACACACACACACACACACATACAGAGAGAGAGAGACTAATTTCTAAAAACAACTTTTCTGGAGTTCAGGGACCTCAAAACAGATGCTTCCGGATATCGTAGATACGTAAAATCCACTTCCGTATCGTAATATGTAAAAACGCACTTCCAGTCTAACCGATTTTCTTCAAATTCGGAATTTTGGCAACATACTTAATTCTAATTATATTATTTGGAATAGAATTGTATCATAAATGTTTTAGTTTATGGAGAAGTGGGTAATATTTTTCCTGCAAAATGCTATTTTAGGCATTTTAGAGGACAAACACTACCCACTTCTCCCTCGAAATTCCCTTGAATGATTTTTTTCTGGAGAAATGTTACAAATCCATTCAGTAAAGTGTACTTCTGGTTTAAGAGTTTTGACAAATAACTTCCTATCTGATGATCCCATGGTTACACCCAAAAGGAATGTCAAGCTAACTTTCTGCATTTTCGTTTTTGAGCTATGAAATTCACACTGGTACGTGAGATAGAGAGAATTAAAAAAAAAAAAAAAAAAAAAAACTTTTGAGGGGACCTTCAAACGAGTATATCCGGTGAAAACCCAGTAACGAAAATTTGACCCGATCGCAATATACCCTCTAATATACGCAATATACCCTCTACTATACGCAATATACCCTCTAATATACGCAATATACCCTCTAATATACGCAATATACTCTCTAATATACGCAATATACTCTCTAATATACGCAATATACCCTCTAATATACGCAATATACCCTCTAATATACGCAATATACCCTCTAATATACGCAATATACCAACACAAAGAGTAAGTAATAAAAGCAATGAAATTGTAAAAAGAAGTAGATAAATGAATAAAATTACGCTAAGATATTGATCGCGTAGAATACAAGGGGGTAACCACTGTATAGGGGAGGGCCTGCACCTAGTGAGACCAACTAATTGTGCACTAATAGTTTTGGTAATAGCAGTTTTAGTTGCTGTCAATATCCATTGCTGCTGTTCCACCTTCCTTACTTCTGATTCTCCTCTCGCAGGGTGCCAGTTAAAACCACAAGGGATATCCTACCTCTATTTCCGTCAGAGGAAATTTAATTTCCTATATATTAATATATAATATAATACATATATATTTTATATTTATATATTTTATTTTATATTTTATTTTTATTTAATTAATTTATTTTTTATTTTTTTGTTTTTTTTTATTTTGTATTTAGGATATTTTTTTTATATTTATATATATATATACATTTACCCCTGGTCCCCTATGTGATAGATCTGCTTAGGACACCCTCTAAAGGATATTGGTGTACTTTTGCAAAAACTTATGGACATTTCTCTATTTTGATTCGATATTTTATTATTTATTTTTGGCACGGGTATATTATTCTCTTTGGTATTTCTGTGTAAAATTGAACAACCAAGCATTTGTGGCTAGTGTTTTATTTTGATTTTCGATAACTCATAACATTCTTTGTTCTCATAAATTCAGATCTGAAATTTGCAATGAAAATTTTATACATACTATTAATATTGTTCTGATTATATAGTTGTTTATTTGAATACTATCTATACGCATAAATATCTATCACTATGTTTTTTTTTTTATGGTAGACGCGTCATCATCTATGGTCAATTGGCGCACGGAGGCTTCTCGTTACAGACAACACTGTTCATCACCGGGCAGTCAGCTGTAGAGGCTGCTAGGAACAGAAAATCTAAGGGCAGCACAGCTGGATTCGAACCCGGGACCTGGCGTGGGAGTCCAGTACACTACCACTTAGCCAGTCCCTTCTCCCTTCTATCACTATTATTTGAAACAATTTTTGGGGGTTCTGGGGGGAACAATGCTATGCATCCTCTAAAGTACCACTTCAGCACAACAAAAGGTCCTACCATCCATATAATACTGATTTTCATTAAAAATATTGTTAGAATTCCAAATTTGAAGAAAATCGGTTAAACCGGAAGTGCGGCTTTACAGAATAGGTTCTGAGTTTTTTCTAGAATTTTCTCAAAAACGGCTACACCGGCTTTCTTTAAACTGGCAATGCTAATGAATATGCAGAAACGTTTCACTTTTATCTGAAACATTTTTCCGAAAAAAAAATTGGACTTTATGTTTGTGTGAAATTTTTTTGGCGTTAAATTTCAGATGGGTTTAAATGTTGAATGAGAAAATCGCAAAAAACTGAAAAATCCATTTAGTAAAATGTTACTTCCGGTTGACTGATATTAATCAAAACCTTATAGTCGGGTCCCGCCTATCCGAACACTTAAACTAAATATCGAATTTGACTTTCTGCAATTTTCCCTTTTGCACACAGAGCAGTTTCTAAAAACCACTTTTTCTCTGCCTCAGGGGACCTCAGTACTCTACAAAAAAAAAAAAATTGACAGGATTGCATTGCTGTAAGAGAAAGTAAAAATAGGGTACCTGTTAACTGTTAATAGATGTCACTTGTTTTCTAATTTAATTATTTAATGGAATCTATGAAATTGTATTTTACTTTATCCCGTTTGTTGGTAGCTTCCCAACGGACAATTCACGGCCCCCTAGGAGATCGCGGCCCGCAACTTTTAGTAGCTCCGCTCTAGGAACAGTGGCACTATATGATATTGTAAAAGTGTGAATTAATAAATTATTCTAGTAGAACGCTAATCGTTGGCAGGGGCCAAAGAAGATGTTTTCCTATCTAACTTAAAGGGGAGCTCGTCGTTTGGGACACCTTGATATCAAGGTGGTACTGTCAAGGAGAAGGCACAGGAATAAATAATTATTTACATTTTAATATTTAAAGATGTAAATAGATTTATAAATATACAAATGAGAGGATATTAACATGGCACTTTTCATCACGCACATTCACTTTCAAAATGGACTCACGAACTCCTTTTGAATAACTATTTCATACTGACTCTTAAATTAATGTTATTAAGAATTATCATATCTATTATTTTTTTATTTATATACTTTATAATTTAAATTTAAATATATAATTCTTTATTATTTATATAAACAGTACGCGCCATCTATACTTTCAGGTGGCGCCACCGCACTGTATTTACTGGAAGTAATGATTAGAGCAAAAACCTTTCTCCAACTATATGAAGACATTATACTCACCTAAACCTTTAGATAAATAACTGGAGAACTGACTCTCGTATATCTTATGGGTTGTTAAACATCGGCAGTTAACTATATTGTCTCCAATTTCTTCTCTTTAAGAGAAAGCTCTCATATGTTATTTATCTACCAATTGAATATTTCCAGTAGTAGCAGTAAGTCGGGCCAATTATCAACTTTTTCGTGTATACCTTTATTTACTATATAAATTTTTTTAGTGTTCTCTTTGAATTTCACTGGGTGGCGCCACTGTCAGTATTTGTTTTTTTCTTTCGCTTTTAACAGAGACGTCCATTGTTGTCGCTGGATTTTTTTTTTTTTAATTACATCATCCCCTTTTTGCTTTCCTTATTTTACTTTCTACGGTTTTTTGTTTTTCGCATATCCTTATCCTTTTTGCTTATCTTACTTCTTCTTTTCACCAGGTTTTTTTTTCTTTCTTTGTGACAATATCATTCTGATTGTCTCCATGTTTGAAGAACTAGCGTTTCAATTAATAATAGAGAAAAAAAATCATGGTATAAAACACTCATTCAGACAACTTTTTCTTACTGCATTGAATACAATTAGAATATTGACAAATTTTCTTCTTACTCATTTATAATTCAGATCTTACACTACATCTTTACAATCAAATCTTATTCACTTGGCAGTTTTTTACTCACTTCCTTAACATAAATGTTGAAATATATACCCTCCCTTAGTAGGTAAAAACTATATAGTCCAGAATACAGCGCTAGTAACACTCAACAAATCTCAACCTTTGAAATCGGATCTCAGAACTCCAAAGAAAATCAATTTGTCCTGCAAAAAGTTTAAATAAAATTCATACGTAGTTGTTGTGGTTTGGCCCGGAGAGCATCAAAGTCTGCTTCATTTTTGTGGTTATAGACCGGTTTCGTTTCGAGAGTTAACCCATACCCAAGGGTGCCTTGATAAACAGTGTGGACAACAACAGACATGCATAGAGCAAAAGTAGTGATCTGGAAACTGATTTTGCTCTGTTCAAGTCTGTCTAGTCGAGAGACCACCAAATGAAGGAGCAATCACGGGCAAGAAAATCTCTGATAAAATTGTTACATTTGAATCGTGCAGTTAGTTATCATTCGAAGTTTAATGAAAAATGTTGCAGCTGTTTTCAGAAAATTAAAAAAAGAAATAGAAACCTCTATTCTGGTGAACCAATTTTCTTCAAATTTGCAATTCTAGTGTGGCTTCTAATATACGTTAACATCAAACAATTAGCTTTATGGTAGCGCACTGGACTTGGAACGGAGGTCCTGGGTTCGATTCCAGCTGTGCTGCCCTTAGATTTTTTCGTCCTAGGAGCACTACAGCTCACTGTCCGGTGAGAAGTGTTGTCTGTAATCAGAAAGCACTGCCCGGAAGCATACTGAAGCGGCACTTTAGGGGAAAGTTTAACATTGCTTCTCTCATAGAGACCAACAAAAAAATCAATTGTTCTTAAAATGCTCGAAATGTTTAATACAAAGTGTTAAGCATTTATATGAGTCAATAGTATTCGAAGTAGAAATCGTTGAAGCCGTTTTCTAGAAATTCGCGTAACTGTAAATATGTACTTCCGCTTAATCGATTTTGTCTAAAATCTTTGTGTCAAAAATGGTAGTGAGAAAATTTACTTCCCACAAGAAAATTTACTTTGAGTTTCCTGCGATTTTTCGTTTTTGAGATATTTTGTACACACACACACACACACATATATATATATATAGTTACACCTAATAATAATATTAGCAGCGATGAAACCAGGAGTATTATGAAGGAAAACATCGACCCATTTGAACTAAAAATTGGTGTTAAAAAACTAAAAAATATCTCTAAAAGGCGTGTATTAGTTGAATCTAATTGCAAGAATGATATAAACAAAGTCTGTGAAGAGATAAATAGGAAATGTGGGCATAATTTAAAAGCAGAACAGTGTAAAAAGTTTTTACCAAGGCTTATTGTGTACAACATACCTTCTGACCTAACTCTTGTGAACGCTACTGATATTATTAAAAAAACAAAATGCTGAATTGTTTTCGGCTGATGAATGTATTACACCAAAATATATTTTTAAAAACCAAAAATCTAATACAACTAATCTTATATTGGAAGTAGATCCTAGGTTAAGGACAATAATTAAAGAAGCAGGGTTAAAAATAATATGGAATTTTTGTCGGGCAGATGATTATTTGTCTGTAATAAGATGCTTTAAATGTAACAAATTTAATCATACATCAAAGGTTTGCAAAAACGAAACTGTTTGTCCAACCTATGCTGGTAACCATGCCGGAGGTAACTGTAAACCCTGAGCACCAAAGTGTGTCAACTGTATTAACAGAAACAAATTTAATAAGAATGTTAGTAAACTCGACATATCATATGCTGCTTTTAGTAAAGATTGCCCTACTTATAAAATGATGTTAATAAGAAAACAACTTAACACAGATTATGGAGAAATGTAATTCTTTATCATTAAGAAACTTACAGAGGTCAAGGGCAGCCATGTCAAATCTGATAAATTACTGCAAGTACAAAAAAATAGTTATGGTTCTCATACAGGAACCGTACAGCTTAAATAACAAAATGTCGGGCATTCCTTTAAATGTTTGTGTCTACTGTAAAGGGGATAACCGAAAAAGGGCAGCTATTTTGGTATTTAACAGAAATATCGACATTTTGTTAATTTCGCAATGCTCAGATGAAGATAACGTTTTTATTGAAATGAATTTAAATTCTATGTAGCATCCATGTACTTCGACAGGGAAATAGACATTGAAGTTAATATTAGAAAAATGGAACATTACCTAGGCATAGCTGCTAATTCTCCTATCTTATTGTGTTTAGATTCCAATGCTAGGTCAGTTAGTTGGTTTGATTCTGTAATCGATTCACGAGGATTATTGTTGGAGGAATGGTTGTCGTCTAATTCACTTTTAACATTAAACACGGATAGTTCTAAACCCACTTTTGAGACTTCTCGAGGTGCAAGCAACATTGATCTAACTATTGTTAATTATGCTATGTTGCTATATGTCGACAAGTGGATGATAAGTGAAGACGAGAGCGCCTCTGATCATAATTTCATAATGTTTAGTATCTTTAATACTAATAAGAAAAGAAATGATTTGAATAATCCTAATGACATTACATATAAGTATAATGCACTGGAAGTGGATTGGTCCAAGTTTCAACTTGCTTTGTTCAACAATGTTAGACAGACTTATAAACTGAATCCAAACTTATGTATTAATTTTAAGTACCTTGATGAAAATGTGGAATCAATAATAAAAAATGTCGATAATCTAAATATGTGTTTAGTTCAATTCATGGAAGTTATGAAGCAAATGTGTGACCAAGTTGTGCCAAGGGCTGCAATAAATAAGATCAACAGAGAGCACAAATCTGTGAGCTGGTGAAATAGTGAGTTGACTGTTTTGAGAAAATCGGTGAATCATTTAAGAAGAAAATATCAGAGAACCAGAAATAATACTTCTCTTAGGGAACGGTAGAAAAGAGAATATTACACCATAAAAATGAAATACAAAAACACGATTAATACCACCAAAATAGAGTCTTGGAAAAATTTTAGTAACGCCACCAATAAAAGTCAACCTTGGAACTATATCTACAAGGCTGCGGCAGGTAAACTGAAATCCCAAACATTGTTTACATCCTTACAAACCCCTGATGGCAGCTATACCTGCACTTTAGAGGAAACATTAAATACTCTGTTAGATAAATACGTTCCGCTTGATGACCCTCACTCTGATAATAGCTATAATAAAATGGTTAGACAGAAATCTTTGGAGAGATCGGTTTCTACCATGAATGATTTTTCATTTTCTCTTGATGAAATTAAAAGTATAATAGAATCATTTGATCCAAAGAAAACCCCAGGAGAAGATGGATTTAATAAAAGTATAATTAGTCAAATATTTGCCAACAAGACACGTACTGTGGTTGCATTGTACAATGAATGCCTGGAAAGAGGGATATTTCCCGATTTGTGGAAGAAATCTGTAATAATATCCATACTAAAGCCAGGCAAAGAAAACTGTAACGGAATTGATAAATATAGACCAATTAGTTTACTCTGTTTGGGGAAAAATTTTGGAAAAATTGCTTATCAACAGAATAATGCACTATTTAAATAGAAATGATCTACTTTGCAATAGACAGTACGGTTTCCACCTCAAAAAAGTACAATGGATGCAATTATGGAAGTGAAAGAATATATAGAAGTGGCATTAGGAAGCAAAGAGATTGTACTGTTGATGTCATTAGACGTGAGAAAGTGCCTTTGATGCTGCTTGGTGGCCTGCGATCTTGGTGCAGCTCCAACAATTCAATTGCCCTCGTAACCTGTATCTTTTTACTGTTGATTATTTTAATAACAGAGAAGCAAAAATTAAGACCAACAGCATAACGATCAACAGAAAGGTAACACAAGATTGCCCTCAGGGGTCTTGCTGTGGGCCAGGTTTTTGGATTCTGCAATATGACTCGCTATTAAAAGAGCCGTTTCCGATAGAGTCATTGGTGGTGGCCTTTGCAGACGATTTGCTGATTGCCGTCAAGGCGAAAAGCATCCTAGAGGTGGAATGTCTTGGAAATTCCTGCATGCGAATTGTTGAACGGTGGACTTGTAATAACAAAGTGGAGTTTAATTCCAAAAAATCTAATGGAATCATTATATCAAGAAAGAGAGTAAACATGTCAGGTTCAATATTTATAAATAACAAGCGTTTACAGATTGTTAAGGAACTTAAATACCTGGGAGTTATTTTTGATTCTCGCTTCTCTTGGAATGGTCTCATTAAATATGTCACTGATAAAAGTTTGCAATTGATCAATATCCTTTCAAGATCAGCTAAAGTTTATTGGGGTATTGGATATGAAGCATTGCAAGTGATATATGATGGGGCTCTAGTGCCTTTATTAGCCTACGCCTTACCAGCTTGGTATGCAGGTATAGGCAAAAAGTATAATCTGAATAAATTCCGAAGACTTCAGAGACTATTTTTGTTGGGAATTATTAAAGGGTTCCGAACTATTTCTTACAAAGCAGCCTGCATCATAGCCAATGTAATACCAATTGAATTAAAAATCAAAGAGCTATATAGAAAATATAAAATTATAAAAGGTTACGAGGAAAATATAGGAGTAATAGAAACACCTACAAAACCGCCTTACTGGATACATCCTGCTCTGGTTCCAGAAATTAAAATATTGGAAGAGTATACTCCTTTAAATGGTGAGAGAGATCTAATGGTATACACCGATGGCAGTAAAATGGAAAATGGGGTAGGGGCTGCATTTGTTATATATATTAATGGAAATGAGGTAATGGCTAAAAAGTACAGGCTTGCAGATAAATGTTCTAACAATCAGGCTGAACTTCTCGCGATCTGTAATGCTCTGGAGCTGTTATTGAATTTTGTGACAGGAAGAGAAACTATTGCAACAGGCATTCCTGGCTTTGATGAAGTGAAAGAATTTATAATGAATAATAACCTGGAATCAATTATAATTAGAACTGATAGTCGAGTATCACTGGATTCCATCTCAAATAGCAATAACCACATGCCACTAGTGGAAAAAATTATGTCCTTCACTTTCAATGCTGCCAGTTTGTAGTTAAGTTCAATAAAGTTAAGGCTCACGTTGGAGATACTGGCAAAGAAAGAGCGGACTTGTTGGCAAAAGAGGCGGCCAGGGATTACAGCATCCAAACAGGTCTCAAGACCCTACCCAAGTCATATGTAGATTTGATCTTACAAAAAGAAAGCTTGGTTGCTTGGGAACAGTTATGGTCGGCTACTGAAAAGGGCATATTAACTAAAGAGTTTTTTCCAACAGTTGAACACAGACGGAAAACTAAGTTTACCCTGCATTATAAACTGACCCAGGTGTTGTCGGGACATGGCAGAAACAAAGAGTACCTCCATCGCTTTAACTTAATCTCGGACTCATCATGCGTATGTGATTCCTCTTTCTTTCAAAGTTGGCATCATATACTTTTAGAACGTGCTTTGTTTGAGAAAGAAAGGGTTTCTTTCATGCAGAAAGTTGTATTGAGAAGTGTTAACTGGCCCCCTCCAAAATCAGAACTACTGAATACTACTCTGTGTCATATATTTCTGAATTATGTGAATACAATTGACTTCGATAAATTGTTATAAAGATACATAAGTCATCTGCTAAAAGTATTTTATTTTCGCTGTATATAATTCATAGCATTTTAAAAATAGTAATTTGTAAGCTTTAGCATGTAATATTAAACATGGAGCATGCTGATAATTGACAAAAAAAACAACACACACACACACACACACACACACACACACCACACAACACACACCCATTTCTTGCTAAAAAATTTTTGTATACTTAGGCCACCTCAAAACATATTAAACTTCCTTTAAAACTCAATTTCGAAATTTAATACAATGGCAATACTGTGTGTTTACAATGCAAGTGTTTTGATCTTTGAACCTGTAAACAGCATAACGAACCCGAACTTCATAAAGAACATAGCCTAGTATCGATTAACTTGTATCGATTTAAATTGTTACTTTACTTGTTGAAATGTCTATTGAAAATCAATAAATAGTTTTAATATTATCAATTACAGGAAGTAATCGCAGCAATTACATTCTTTTATTTAAAAAAAATCTTTTTGTATCTGTTTGGTGAGGAGTTAGTGATCTTGAATTTTTCAATCAGCTGATATATTTCTAAATTATTATTAGACAAGTTAAGTTACATACTTTCTTGACAGTTAACATCCCTATTGCATCCATATAGTAGTAATAAATTTGTTATGTTTACCTTTTTTGAACTGTAAGGACTAGTATTTCGTAATTGAATACTTGCATTTCTCAAGTCTTAACCGGAAGTTTCCTCCATGATTCATACAATAAATTCATCAGTGAAGTATTTACTTTTTTTAAAAACCAAACTATCTTAACTTTTCATATTTCAAATATCTTTAGCAACATTTCAGATTTTTACTTAAGTTAAACAGTTATTATTGATCGTCAATACTTAAAAGGACTCACTTATTGGGTAATTAGATTCAACATTTGTTTGTTATAAGGTCATCAGATAGTCATTTTACCGCAACTAGCAGTATCTGAGGATTATGAAACATTAACTGAATCTTCCACAATGACAATAGTTTTGATCTTTACGAGAGGGTTTAGTTATTTGTACAAAGTTGTACAGTACAAAGCTCAACTTCCAGTTGTTTACATTTACTGTGTACGCTAGAGGACTGTTCTGGCAAGTTTTGATTGGTGAAAAGCGGTGGAAATTATTTTCATTTATTGGTAAGTTTTAGTTTCATAAATTGGTAAAGTTTTATTAGTCATTTTGGGTTATTGTGTAAAATTTGCCACTTCTGGGTAACTGCAGTATGAGAAAGTCGTGTGAGTGTTTCACATCAGATTTTTTAATTATTATTATTGTTATTTCCGCATATTTTCTTAAAAACATATCAATGTTATTTTTAAATTTTGCACACTTACTACACTCCTATCTAATGCTATCTCTTGTTTGTAATATCCAGCTTGGAAAATTTTAAGGTTGCTCTCCGGAAAGCCTCTCAAATATTCCAAATACCATATGTTTCTAGTAACACATACTGCAGAGAAAAATGAAATATTTAACAAGTTGAGGAAAATCAGTTACCGGAGTGCAAATTTTCAGTTTTTTTTTCTTGATTTTCTAAATGTCTCCTAAGTTTCACCTATAAGCTTTTAACCAAAAAAATTAAATTTAAGAATTCTTGGGAGAGGTAAGACTATTGTGAGATAAGCTGTACAGTGCTAGTTTAATAGGGATATGCCCCGCAAGGGGGAGCGATTAGCTGCTTCCTGGGGAGTGACGCCCCCACGGATACTAGTCCCACACGCTACACAGACATAAACACACACACACATATACACATACACAATTACAGTATTACACTAGGGACCTCAGGAGAGAGGAGGTAAATTCTCTCCCGCACGTTTGCCGTGTGCGGCAACCCATGTCGGCGGAAATGGGAATCCTGGGCGCTGAGGCTGATGAAGACCTGCGGGTTTCAAAGGCCAACACTCGTCTTTGGTCCTTGCTTCGCCTAGAGGGGTGGTCAGACGATGACCCTAGTCTGATCAAGCGGCTTGGGATGATCATGCTCTGCGTGAATCCCGTGGGTGAGGATGGTTTCCGCGGGGGCTCTTCCATGCAAATTGTGTGGACGGGGTCAGCTGTGGTGGCCGGACTATGTCTTCTCTGATGGTCTACCCTGGTACCCTATCATAACATGAGTTGTGCTGGCTACTACCGGGGTCCATTTGAGAGTCCGCGGAGGCTGGACCACTGGGAAGATGAATTCCTTTTTTAAATATGGATGATCATTTACAACCACCATATTCATCAGGCAATGTGCATTGTGAAGAGAAATTTATTATTGTGAAGATGACAGATGAGGATAAGTCTTTCAAGAAGGCGAATCCAATAAAATTATATAAAGAAATGAATAAATTGGCTCCAGGGGCAGAAATTAAAAAATTAAGAGATGGTAAATTGTTAATTAAGGTAATGTGTAAAGACCACTTTGATAAGCTTTTAACAATGACTGTCTTCTGTGGTGAAAATATTCTAGTTGAACCCCACAGAGGTCTGAATGTGTCAAAGAGTGTTATAAGTTCATATGAACTCCTATATTGTGAAGAGCAAGAGATTAAAGAAGAATTGGCCTCTCAGGGGGTAGTAGAAGTGAGGAGACTGAAATCAAAGAAGAATGGTGTGGAGACATTGACTCCAGCAATGGTGTTGACTTTCGATGCTCTGTGCTTCCTAAGAAGGTAAAATTGGGTTACCTAATACTGGCAGTGCGACATTTCATTCCCAGCCCTTTACGTTGTTTTAAATGTTTAAGATATGCCCATACGTCTGCGAATTGCAGCAGCGAGTTTCCTGTCTGTGGACTATGTGGCCAAGTGCGGCATGAAAATGAATGTAATGACCCCCTAAATTGTGTGAACTGTGCTGAAAGCCATTCAGCTTGGTCCAGAGAGTGTAGAGTTTACAAAGACGAAAGAAAAATCAGAGAAATAATGACTAAGGAAAAATTAACATATACTCAAGCCAAGAGAAGGTTATTACCTCGCCCAAATGAAATGTCCTATGCAGGAGCTACCAGAGCAGGAACAGAAAGAAATCAAACCATCGAGACAATTCTTGGAAAGCTGTTGACAGGTGTAGAAATGCTAATGGATAGAATTGAGAAGTTGGAAAAAATCCACAGCATTCCGCAAAATGTTCCAATAACTCAAACTGTAGCTATAGAGAGATTAAATTTACCTAAACCAACTAAAAAGACTGTAAATGAAAATCTAGGGGCAAACCAATTTGTATTAAGAAGATTGGAGAAAGAAAAAATAAAATTTTGCGAAGTAAGACAGGGGGTAACTGCCTCTTCTGCCGTCCCGTCAGAAAATTTAATGGAAGATAATCTAGAAGGAGCTACTTACTTCCTCCCAAAAACTATTTGGGAGGAAGTAATAATAACATTATAACTCGCAGAGGTTCTAGGCGTCCTCTATCTGCTTCCTCAACCTCGACGCAGACAAATAATACGCCCAAAACTATAAGAGCCTCAGAAAGAAATAATACAAATAATGAAACAAAAAGTACCAAATTAGTGCAACCGAAAAGTGTCAAAAGATAACGATTCATTTATCTTAGAATAGACAAAAGTTTTATTATTATTTATTTATCTATATATATTTTTTATTTAAATTTTAAATATACTTTGAAATGAGCATTTTACAGTGGAATATGAATGGATACCTGACTGACTCATAAGGAAGAATTGAGAAAGCTGATCGCAGAAAAGTCTCCATTAGTGGTGTGTTTGCAGGAGACGCATCTTAAACCAAACACTGCACTACTGGTACCACACTACAATTGCTATAGAGAAGATTATTTACAAGGCCAACGTGCTTGTGGTGGTGTGGCTATACTGGTGCGAGAAGACATTTTATGTCAACAGGTATCTGTAAATAGTAACTTCCAATCGATAATTGTGAAGGTCTCCTTACCTTTCGAAATTACACTGTGCTCCATTTACATTCCTCCTCTCCGGAGGATAAATTCAGAAGAATTTAGGTTATTCCTAAGTGAAATTCAAGGTAACATCCTATTACTAGGCGATTTTATGCTCACCATACTGCTTGGGGTTCAGCACATACGGATGCCAGGGGAAGAGAAATATTGAATACCTTTGAACAGCAAGACTATATACTGTTAAATGATGGCACGGAGACATTTATATCTTCTTCATTCGGAACAACGTCAGCAATAGATTTAAGCCTGTCCTCCATATCTCTTGCCACAAGGCTGCAATGGTACGTCTTAAATGATACGTATGGTAGCGATCACTACCCTATTTGCATCAATGTAGAAAGTGGCATTCAACCTCAATTAAGGCCTAAGCGATGGCGTATTAAAAGTGCTGACTGGACACGTTACGCGGAAATGACTAACCTAACTGACCGAGAATTGCAGGGAGATTGTGAACAAATGGTCCATGTCATAAACGACAAAATCTTGTTGGCAGCCAAAACGATAATTCCGATATCAAAGGAGCTACCACATAGAGTGACAGTTCCTTGATTGTCAGAAGCATGCCAAGAAGCTACCAGAAAGCGCCGTAGGGCTATTAGAAAATTTAAAAGGCGCTGCACAAGAGAAACCTATATAGAATACAAGAAAACGAACGCCGAAGCAAGAAAACTTATAAAGATGCAAAAAAGAGTAACATGGCAAAATTATGTATCCTCATTAAACAGAAATATCCCACAAGCTGACATTTGGAATAAAATAAAGTGTATTGGTGGCCGGGGTAGAACAAATTTAATATCCGGATTAGAGAAAGACGGACAGAAATTTACCCAGCCGTCTGAAATTGCTGAATGTCTTGCGTCTCACATAGCTGAATACACATCTGACGAAGCATACGAACCGACTTTCATTGCCATCAAAAGAAGGAAAGAAAGTAATGAATTAACAATGTACAATATCAAATTAATGATTTGTCCATCAACGTACCGTTCACTATGGCAGAACTAGAATCGGCACTAGAAAATTCTAAGAATTCATCTCCCGGGCCGGACAATATTCCCTATGTTTTCCTTAAAAAATTAAATTTTTCATCGAAACAAACCTTGTTATCCTTTTATAATCATGTATTTATGACAAATTCCTTTCCTTCCTCATGGAAAATGGCCACAGTAAATTCCCATATACAAAAAAGGAAAAGAGAAGCATTCTCCAAAAAGTTACCGTCCTATTTCACTTACAAATTGTATGTGTAAGGTAATGGAAAGAATGGTGTGTAACAGATTGAATTACTTCATAGAATCCCGGAACCTATTGTCACCTTACCAGTTCGGTTTCAGGCAGGGTCGCTCTACTGCAGAGCCCCTGGTCATATTGGAACATGCAATCCAGGATGCATTTCTAAGGAAAAAAATGGTAATTGCAATTTTTTTCGATATCAAGAATGCATATGATATGGTCTGGAGAAGGAAAGTGTTAGACACCCTGAACACATGGGGAATAGACGACCATGTATTTATGTTTATCAAAAATTTTCTAAACGATCGAAAATTTAGAGTAAGGGTTGGAACAAAATTTTCTAATATTTATGTACAGCAAAATGGTCTCCCTCAGGGTAGTATTTTAAGCGTGTTACTTTTCAGAATCGCTACTGATAGTATCACCAGACACATCCCTTCCCCTGTTAAATCGGTCCTTTTTGCAGACGATTTCACCGTCTTCGTCACGGTAGATAATGTCCTGCAGGGGCAACGTATACTACAGCATGCTCAGTGAGTGGTCAAACCACAATGGGTTACAATTTTCTCCAGAGAAAACTAAGTGCATGATATTTTCTAGACAAAGACGGCAGCAACCAACCCCTCTTCTGTACATAAATGATGCTTCAATAAGAATGGTAAACACCACTCGCTATTTAGGACTAATGGTTGACAGCAAACTTTCGTGGATTCCTCACATCCGAGACATTCGTGATCGTTGTCGTAAGACCATCAATATGTTGAAAATAATAGCTGGCAATAAATGGGGCGCTGATAGAGAAACACTGCTAAAGATATAGTGAGATCAAAAATTGATTACTGCAGTTTCATATATGCTTCTGCCCGAGAGACTGCCTTGAAACAGTTCGACACCGTGCATAATCAAGGAATTAGGATATCCCTAGGTGCCTTCAAAAGTAGCCCGGTGCTAAGTTTGTATGTTGATGCGGACGAATTGCCACTGTCATATAGACGGAAGCTCTTAGCCCTTGGTTTTTTGTTAAAATTAAACAGCAAACCGCTAAGCCCCTGCTACAAGATAGTAACCCGACTTCTACTAGAGGAGAGGTATAGCAGATCCATACGAGCCACCCAGCCCTTTGGCATCAGGTGTAAAAATTTAATATCCGAAAACAGACTCACTATCCCTCCACTATTCAGGCATCAGCAGCAAGCAACAGCCCCCTGGTTAACTCCACCAATATTAATTAACCAATCCCTGTTGAAACACCCCAAAAATGAAACCTCTGTAACGGAATATAAGCAATATCTTTTAGAATTACTGAACAGAAAACAATTAAATAACGTTCTGTACACTGATGGATCCAAATCTATTCGAGGTTGTGGTGCAGCAGTTGTTATTCAAGATCGGAACTATAAATTCGGTTTGCCACCGACAAGTAGTATTTATGTTGCAGAACTTTACGCAATTTACATGGCACTATGTATTGTTGGGGGAACTCAGGGTAATGTAGCAGTGTGCTCTGACTCAATCAGCTCTCTTCTGTCCTTGAGGCACATTTATACAAAACACCCAGTCATCCAGGACATCCACACACAAATGTATAATTTGAAAAAGGAAGGGACCAATGTCTCATTTATTTGGGTGCCTGGCCACGCTGGAATTTGCGGAAATATTACTGCTGACGCAGCAGCAAAGGAAGCAGCAAATATGGAAGTTACAGTGGAGAGAAGCATGCCTGCCGACATAGCTCGTAAAATTAGACCCATGTGTACCAAAGTTGGCAGCAAGTGTGGAGTGCTCTTGCTGTAAATAACAAAGTAAGAACAATTAAAGATACTGTGCAGACCTGGGACTCTTCCAGCAGATCTATCAGGAGAGAGGAGGTAGTAGTGGCTCGTTTGAGGATCGGACATACATGGCTGACCCATGGTTACCTGATGTGTGGCGATCCTATCCCAATGTGTAGTCCATGTAATGTCCCATTATCCGTCCAGCATATTATCATTGAATGTCAGACGTACCAACTACATAGGCAACAGAACAATATTCCAAACTCCTTAACCGAGGCTTTGAAAGATGACCCAGCTAATGTAGACCGGATAATAAAATTTATAAAAGATATAGTTCTTTATGGCAAGATTTGAATAAATTTATCAAGTGTAAATACTTTGTACATAATTTATTAAATATTTTAACTTTAGGTTCAAAATTAAGGGACCAGAGGAATATAGAGTACTCTACCCCGATATAGAATAGTGTATTATTAAGGTTTAGAATGAACGAATGGCGTGAATGTAACGACTGGGATACATGTATTTATTGGCGTGATTGCAGTTATGAATGGATAATTGAATGAATGTGTACGTCTTATGAATGCAGTGAAAGGGAGCCAATCTTGGCCAGGGATGGCAAGTTCTAACATTATATATAGTATTACAATATGTATTT
>JAAEAF010014634.1:0-20698 GCA_011037195.1 Triatoma infestans | reverse complement strand
TGTCGGCGGCCAACAGTGTCACTGTTTTCACGTTTTGTAAATTATTTCTTTGATGTACTTTGCCCATGTCAATGACTTTGCCATGTCATTACATATTCTATATTCTATAGTCTAGATTTCATATTCTACATTCTAATATTCTAGATTATAACTTCTAGGTGACATGTTAAACAGTTTTATACTGGAAGAAATTTGTATTTCACGTTTTTTACATATAAAGGTAGAAATTTTTTGAACGCCAAACAAACCTGGGGAAATTGTTGACAATTTATATATATTCCAAAGCTTTTCTCATACATATTATAACAATAGTATGTATATTTGGAAAAAAAAAAATACAAAAATAAAACATTCATTTTACATTAAACCATGAAATACATAAAAACAATGGAAGATGCTTTTATGATTGATATATTTATATTATATATGTTTATTATTATATATATATAAAAAACCTCCAGAAAATAAAAGAATGGTAGATAGATTGTTGTAGGGGATAATTGCATTGCGACCTGAAAGATTTATTGTGTTCCACGGAGCCTTCTCAGTGCACTGCCAGCCTCCGAACAGTGTTTTCTAGCTGCAGCCAACACTGCCCATCACCAGACAGTGAGCTGTAGAGTCTCCTAGAAAGAGAAAATCTAAGGCCAGCCTGCTGGATTCGAAGCCGGGACCTCCGCGTTGCTAGACTAGCGCGCTACCACTCAGCTAATCTCTTCCTTTTCCCTTGGCTTCGGCCAATTAAAGCCGATTTTCTTCAAATTTGAAATTCTATCATGTTTATGATGTATATTTTAATTATAAAGTTAATAGAACCATATATTGCACTGAAATAGTATTTTGAAAGGAAATTAAATGTTGCTTTTTTTTCTCAGAACACTAAAAACATAAATTTTGTCGGGGGAAAAGTTTCAAATAAAAGTGATAGACATTTATATATGTAAATAATGTACGAAGATTAAAGAAAAATCGTTTGAAATATTTTCGAGAAAACCAAATGTAACTCCTGTTACTATACATAAAATACCCACATTACCGATTATATCGATATTGATTAAACATCGATTTAAACAAATTAGCCAAACAACATTTTATAATTAATTTAATTTAAGTTAATTTTACTATATATGCAATATAGTTTGCTAACTTGAACAAGTTAGTTTTACTTTGGCCACCATACTTGTGTGGTAGATTTCTGCCCTGAGGACTTTTACAACTCAGAATAACAACTCAGTTGAATTATAAATGTGGTGGTGGCAGCACCTTCCCCTTCACAACAAACAAAATACAACACACACACATACACACACACACACACACACAACTATGTTACTTAGATTTCTCTACTAGTTTCTGCTTCTAATGTTTCAGTGTTTTTCTGTTCGTCAACTTTATAGATTTAATAAATATTCTAATTTAAAAATAAATTATTTTCCATTTGTTTATTGTTTATAATAAATTTGTTTATCAAATTGATTGTAATAGAAAAATATTCTATTGTAGGCAGAATTCTATGTTACCAGAATTCCGATTTTGAATAAGTAGGGCATTCATGAAAGGACTAACTTAGTTATTGTTCGCAAGATACCTATGTTATAAGAGATATTGATTAAAATGTCAATTTGTACGATATTTGATATACCTAAAAAGACATAAATTTAATTAATATTTAATCATAGCTGCGGACCGCTCGTTAACGGGATTTGTTTACATATACATGAATGGATCTGATGACCTCATTCCTTTGTTGCTCAATATTTAAATCAGTCCTTAAAATTGTGCTGGATCCACCCACAATGCTGGTCCAACAACTCAAAGGAGTCGTTGTCATATACTGGCAGACCAATTAGAGAGACAAAGCCTCTGATCTCAGATTAATGTGCAATATTATAATTGACTGGTTATATTTTTTATTTTTTTTGAAATTTACAATTGTATCAATAATTAAATAAGTAAATATAAAGAAAGGTTATAATGAAAATGACAGGATCATAGATTGGAGAAGGCAACCAGAGGTACTCTTTATCTATTATCAGAAACTTGATGACACTACTATCAGGGTGTCCATTAGGCCTATCTCATGATAATAGGTTGCGAAGTTATCTTTTCTTCACTCTTCGTAGGGGATTACCAGGTTTTGCTGAACAGGAAAGCTATTGGATAAGATGATTGAAAGAGCTGCTGCAGAAGAATGGAATTGAAGAAAACGAAATTTCGCTAAATCATGAACCAAAAAAAAAATAAATATATTCAGGACAAATAAATCCCTGGGATAGTGAGATTGATACAAATAATGTTATATTAAGTAATTTCCAAATAATTCATGATTGCAACGATTGGGGGCATTTGGGGTTGGGCCAGCTTTTAACCAAATTGGTCTTAGTCTTTTGTTGTTTTGAATCTCTGCCGAGGATTAATATATAACCTTGGTTAACTTCTTGTCATTTTAGTCTTGTTTGGGAAATGCATATTAATCGCCTGGCTAGATGTTAAAGATCGAATTGAAGAAGTCGTAGGATTTTTCAGCGAAGCGTGAATACTACATATTTGGATTTGGTTGCATTGGTTTATTCATCATTTAATTAATCAGATCTGCAGCTGGTTGAGATGAATTTGGAGAGCCTTAATAGCATTAAAAATGTCGGGGGATACAATTGCGGGCTATCATTTTGTAGATAATTTAGTATTTTTGATACTATGGAATATCTGCTGTATAAAAAGTGAAGGAGAGAGGTCGGATACCAGGATAATGTTTTGAGAGACCTAGCCACCTGTACATTCGAGTATGCTGCTCCATAGCTGACCCTGAAATAATCTGTCTTTGCAGCTATGATTTTAAGGTAAGGTAGTATGAGGAAGAATATCCCTCAGCTTACACTGTAGGCCCTCGCACTATACTCTATCAAATGCTAGAACAATTTCAGGGGAAACACTTAGGCTGGAGCTACATTCTAAAAAATTTTCTTTATGTAACTAAAAGACTGAGTACACAGGGTGAGACATTCTACTTCGCACATATCATTTGTTAATGTTTAGTGATTGCCCGGGCAAAATTTATCACACCAAAGCAAATGCTTCGGTTCAATTGCCAATGTCCTCTTTTTGCAGGTAAAATAATAATGCTGTAACTATTGTCTATTTCAAAAGATTTACAAATAAAATCTAACGACAAGGTCCGGGGAATCGAACCCATTATACTACAATACACCTAAGTTGGTGTCCGCGCCTTTAGCCACTCAGCTACTATATCGCCTTGATTTCATTTATATTTTTACTTTCTCTTACTCCTAGTAAGAGGAAGTATTGTAATCGTGTCAAATTTTCGATATCGAGTTTTCACCGGAAATTTCCGTTTTGAGGTCCCCTGAGTCCAAAAAAGTGGTTTTTAGCAAATGGTCTGTGTGTGTGTGTGTGTGTGTGTGTGTCTGTGTCTGTGTGTGTGAATAGCGCTAGATCCAAAAAAACGAAAAACCTTGAAAGTTGGAAAGTTGATAATTCCGTTTAGATATCACCCATGGCATCTGAAAGTGAGTCACTCTGTAAAATATTCCCTCCACCGGACCCTCCCCCCTAGTAAGTACCACTTTTACTTGTGGGGTTTTATTATGTTTTTGCATTTTCTCAAAAATGCGTCCAACGTATTTTCTTTAAACTTGCGTACATAACTACAACATACAAAAAGCTACAACTTTTATTTTGAAAACCATTTTCGTACTGTGAAAAAATTCATTTAAGGGCAGTTATGGGAGAGGGGTGGGGTTAGGTCTTCATCTAAAGTGGTATTTCAGTTTATTAAACAAATCTATAACCTAAATAATATTAATTAAAATTTAATGTGTTGTTGAAATTTCGAGTTTGATAAAAATTAGATGACCGGAAGTGCGTTTGTATTAACACTTTACTAAATAATTTTTCACTTTTTCGCGATTTTCTCAAAAATGGCTTCGACGATTTTCTTGAAACTACATATATAAACTACAGATATAGAGAGCTACAACTTTTATTTAAAACATTTCTCTGAGAAAATTTATTTAAGTGCATATATGGTGGAGGGGTGGGATTACAGCTTTTAGTTGATTATACAATGCAATCACCCAAACAAAATTAATTAGAAATATATAGTTCCGAGTTTCAGGAAAATTAGTAAACCGGAGGTGCGCTTTTACTAGACAGTTTTTTCAGTTTTCGATGAATTTCATTAAATTTGGTACACCAACTATAAAATTTGTCAATTATAATTTTGAGAACTGGAGTGAGAGAAAGTTGTGTGAGTGTTTCACACCAGATTTTTATTGTTAGGTATTTAAAATTTGAGGCTTTCTTATATACTGCTTACAATGGTTTTACATTTTTTCCATTTCTGCTTTAACTGGAAATAATTTAAAGATTTTACTTCTAAAAGGTTAAAAATTTCCCCAAAAAATATTTTCTATTTTAGTTCTCATGAATCAAAAAGTAAATTAAAGAAAATATTAATTAATTTTGCAATATGAATTCAGCTTTTTTGTTAAATAATAATTAAAAGAATATATACAGAAGTGATGTTTGTAAAATTAATTAAGTTGGATCTTACAGTTCTGAAAAATTGATAATTTGAATAAAAATGATTGAAGGTAATAAAGATTGGATAAAACAATACGGATGTATGGCTATACCAAAGTAATTTTTTCTATAGCACGGTTTCTATTTTCACTTTATTCTTTTTTCTCAAGTGTAAATGAAAATTTCGATTTCAAGTGTATCGAATAATTACAAGTAAAATGTAATTGAAATCTATAATATGATCAATTGTTAATATTTTTTTTTTATTCAGTATGTATAAACGGCTTTAAATGAGCGGGAGGAGTCTGACACGGAATTTATAGACATAAACTTTTGGACAGGCTTGGGCAGGTATGCCGCAGTCTTCAAGCAAAAATCGTGGTTATAAGATACTGTGCTTAGTTGATTCTAATATTTAATCTCCACAATAGAAGAATAATTATATTCTTCGATAATCATGCTGCTACTCAAGCCATCGTTGCCTACCAGGTTAACTTAAGAATGGTGTGGAATTATTTCCTATTCTCCTACGAGGCAGGCAACTCTCTATTCTGCAACCAGACCATACAGATACGTGAGCAATTTGAATGTGGATGAATTGGCCCGAACAGATTCTTATAGATCTTTTCTGCATACGAAACATTTCTGCGGTAACACAAGGCAGTGACAAAATCACATTTTACTTTCTGGGTTCACAGTAAATCAGGGGTCTGGTGAAGGAATTCCACTGTCCAAAGTGAAAGTGCTCATCAGGGATCCTGGCAGAAGCTCACTTCCCCGGGGAAGTTTTAAGGATTATGGTGGGTCTGTTGACCGAGAACTATACGCTCAGGAATCATATAAGTCTCATTCTGGTCAATAGAAGTTATTACAGTATTTGCTCGTCTTAAGAAGAAACACTATTCCAAGCCCTCTGCTATTGCGAGAACGGATTCCTTCTCTAACAGGGTGATAATTCGTCCGCGGCAACGAGCTATAAGGAGGCCCTTTCACGTGGGTACGGAACTTGCTTGTGAGCACCAGACTTATAGACTCTGAACCAGTGGTTAAGGTAAGTTAACCGGGGGGATTTCCCAACACATCCTTTTCTGCCGAGGTGAATGTGAGCCATAGGTATCACACGCTTCCTTTTTTTATTCTATTTCGATATCTTCTTTATAATTAATCACAATGAACCACGTAGAATTTTCTGCTCAATTTGTAATGAACATTTATTGTTTACTCAACTTCATTATCTGATTATTTTTCTACATCAATAAACCTTTTCAGAAATAAAAATGTAAATACTCACATTTACATTTCTTCAAAGTAAATACGATTCTAAGACTATAATTTTTTTTTTTTTCAATTTATACTTTAGGTAGAAATAATGTAATAATTTAATTTTTAAAAGGTCAATATATCTCCGAAAAACATTTTTTAACAATCCAAAATCTAAAACAATGCCAGAAGAAAACGCTCTTTTCATTCTGTGTCCACTAAGTAAAGCTATGCCGCATGTGAGTGTGTGTGTGGGTGGCGGGGGGTGCAGTATAGTAATAGAAATGTGACAGAAGAAAGTTTGGATTTATAGAATTTTGATGTACCATCAAGGAAGCTTTTGCAAAGTGAATGGCCCGATGAAAGGCCTGTTAATTTTTTTTTTTAATTAAGGCGCGATCAACATTTATGCCCCCGTCATTGGCGCCCGGAGCTTTATGTACAGAGCATGCACTTGAGGACCGGACAGTTCTCTCGTTGCCGGAACCAACCTTGTCTCCCCACGCGGACCCGTGCGCCCTGTTTGGACAGAGCTCCTCGGCCGCTTGTTAATTCATTTTTTTTTTTTATGATTTTCTTAAAAAATTACTCCAACTTTTTATTATTCTTAATAAATATCATATTGTTGTAAAAAACAAATCCTTTGGTACAATAGTCCGTGAAGGGCCAGAGCTTGCCAGACGGCGATTAAGTGTTATAAGAAAACCATGATTCCCACTTCCGTTCAGTTCTGGCCTTCGCTTTTAAGTTTCGCTTCTAACTGTAGCTCTCCGTAGCTGAGTCAACCCCGTCTTTGTTCATAATTCTCCCACTAATGGCCAAAGCGCTAGCCACTGACCAACGTGAGAATGTTATGATTAGATTAAAATTAAAATGGAAACATGGAGTGGTCCTTATCCCAGCTACTGCAGCCAGTTAGAGGCTTATTGTGTCTACCCCTCCCTCATCATGTTTGAGAAATCTTCATTAGGTTGATGGTTCACAACTCTTTGCGGTATTCCCTCCTCTTGTCTCAGTGTGTCAAAGATCTCAGCCCAATTTAGCGAATGCAGCAAACTTATGTAATCTACACACATTTTCCTATCTAATTATCCTCACCTTTTGTAGGTGTTTTTTTAACGCCGTGCACCGTGAAAAGGCCTGTCACCAGGCCAATCTTGTTTCTTTCTAAGCAGAAAGTTTCTGTAGTTTTTGTTCTTGCACAGCTTTGACATCATCATCTTGCTGTGATGGCTGTATATCTTGCATCTGGACTTAATTTCCAGAGTGTTGTGATAAAGTTCTACGATACTTATTTTCAAGCAATCCTATAGGACAATTGATTTAAACACTATTCTGTATTAACGTCTGATTAAAACATACGTCTAAAATATATTTTTATTGATTACTAGTTGGTAACCGTAGTTGATGCAAATTTTATCGTTCATACTAAGTTCGAAGGAAGACGGGTTCAATTTAGTTTAGGTTTTGAGAGCTTCATAATGCAGTACCTAATCATAGGTGAGAATAAGGTCACGAAGAGTAACGTATGTCACGAAAGCCCCAAGTAGCTCTGATCCAAACGGTCCCTAACTGTCCACCCAGCCACCCACCACAAGTGTTATGAAGGATATAAAAGAGAAGCGCAAATTTAAGTATTTAGTGATTACAAAAATGAAATAAAAAAAAATCTGCTATTTCCGTCTCATCACGAACGACGCTCTATCACCTTACATTATTCTTTTGTCTACTTTGAAAGACCTTAAAATGTTTGTACAAGTCTTAGTTTTACAAAGTAAACATTGTCTTACTACAATGCTTTTCAAACTAGCCCACCAAACTAGTATCTTAGATTTAATTAGTAGTTGGATGTTAAAGTTGAACAAAAAAAGAATTATCTGTAATTCGCTGTAATGTAAACGCAGACAATAAAGTTGTTGGTGATGTTAATAATTGTATTATTATTTGAAAAATCTGTTGTTAAACAAACTTTCGCTTACCTTAGTTAATTATTATTGATAACCTTATACAATATAAAATTGATAACCTTCCATTAAACTTGAAGTTTTTACTAATTTGCACTAATATAAATATAGAGGTGTAGAGATCAGCTTGTATCTATTCAAAGCTGATAATAGTTAACCAGAAGACAACGCCAATAACATTGAACAATTCTAAATAAAATTTGAAATTTAACATCATATAGGTTCCCCAAAACCTTCTAAAAATTTAAAAACCTTTTAAAAAATCTCCTTGTGAGTCTTGGGAGATTTGGAAAAAAAAAACTCAATTGGTAAAATGTATCATTCTTTTCAGTGAAGAGGGTTTTTACCTGTAAAGTGAGAGCAACGTGTAAGACGTCAGTCCTTTTTCTGGTGTTGTTGTTTGATCTTTGCTTTACTTTCTTAGAAAATAACAATAGTAAGGGGATTTCCTTTACCCTGTAATAAACAACATTTCCAGCCTGTCTCCCTATTGTATTTCTTATTTCTACAATAAATAAATAATGTACCTTTTTCTGATTTTTTTTTTTATCGCCTAAAAAACTTTCAAAAATTTCCCAGTCTATTTTCGGAAATTCATCATTAATTAAATATTTTTATGGAAGTTGAAACATTTGGATTATGTTGGTAGCCGTCAGACGTAAATATTTGTGAAAATTAGTGAGTTACAGCTAGGGTTGCCAGGTGAAAAATGTAAATATATATGATTGAGATTTCAAAAATATATCTTCAGAAAATAAATATACCACATTTTTTTTAAAACTTTATTAAATAAAAACCAACTTAATTAAATCTTTCAAAATTTGTTAATTTATAACAAAAACAAATGCACACATACAGCTGCGGCCATAAAATCTTATACGTCAATGTCATCTGATTGTCAGTTGATGTAGAGCACCCTTTAAGTATTTGTAATCTAAATTTTTAGTTTTGTCATTTTTGACACTTGGCGAGAGCGGAACCGGCGGCGAAAGCTATGCGGGCGCCATAAACGAGACTCCTATCAACTAATCAGCATTTACTACTTGTTTACTAATGACTGTGTGGCGCGAGATGAGCGAGGAGAGAGATTATTGTTATCATCGCAGTGATCGGATAAATATATCATTTTTAGACGTATATTTAGAGTCTAATATCATATATCAATAAGAACAAAATATATCAGGGTGATATTAAATATATTAGATCTGGCAACCCTAGCTACAGCCAGTAGAAAAAGTAAAGTGAAATTGCCAAGTTTCTATATTTTGTATCATTTTTCAAGGCCTATAAATGAATTTAAAAAAAAATATCTATATATATATATATACATGTGTAGCAATACTGGGACATAACCAACTTAAAATTCTGTCTTGCGAAAGAATAAAGTTATTTTATTTATTCTCTTGTACAAGTGATTGTTTCACTTTAATGTAATTATACATAACATACAACACAAGATTTATCTTTTTTTTAAAAAAAAGTAATTAATAATAAACGACTATATAATAGTAATCAACTTTTTAAATGTTAACAACAGGAAACCACTTACAACTTACAGACACTTAGGAAAACTAACCTGACCGTCTCTCTAACCTCTCTGACTCTGCCTCTAGCGGCAGCCAACACAACATGTAGGATGAAATTTCATATTTATTTAAGTAGAAATAGCCAGGTGGGGGTGCAGTATATATGTATTATCATAGTCTCCACAGTTTTAATATTTGAAAACAATGTCAAATATCATCCGCCTTTCTAGCAATTATTTATAAAAAAGGGCAGTAAGTATTAAGTTCTATGTAAGATGCACTAGAGCGAAGGTAAATTGAATGAAAAAAATATAAGACGCGATTGAATGTATTAAGTTCTGTTTTCGTGATTTCTTTAAAGATTAGGAGTCATACATACATACAAACATATGTTTTTTGTTTTTTTTTTTTGTCAAACAGTGTGATAACAGAGCAAATTTAGTTGATACACTGATTTTGTTAGGATCTAACTATGTAAAGAGGGGTGTTGGTACGTCAGTGGGAAAAAACATGTTTCGGTTTTTAATGGGGCAGATTGTTCTGTATTTAGGCCCTTTAAAGGGGTATATTTTTCTGTATTTGGGTATTCTATACTTATGCTCGTTTAGACTTGTTATATTTAGGCCTGTAAAGAACCCATATTTAAGTATACATGCGTGCGTAGATGGTGTGTGTGTGAATTATGAAAGGTGGAATGGAATGCCTAATTATCAAACAACTTGCTTATATAGATTGATTGTTAAGCAACATATTTATTTATCTATATTATCTTATGATCATTTTATCATTTCTTGTCAGTAACTGTTTCACACTAGCCCACGGTTGACAGTGTTCTTTCGCTCTGTTATAAATAAATAAACAAAATAGCAGGATAGTATGGGTAATTAATTATCAACTAAATCTCCTTCAAAAAACATAGTTACACATACCCACATGTTGGATGTTTCCAATTTTTAAACGGAACAATATGCCCCTTTAAAGACCAAAATATGTGTTTCTCACTCAGGTACCAACCGTTAGGTCCTAACAATAACATTTTTAACACCAGTGTATAAACTAAATTTGCTCTGTGCAAGTCTATGTTATCACACTGTTTGACAAAAAACATCTTGATGATGGGCGAACGCCCGACACCGGTCGATGAACACAAAAAGAAGCACACTATCACGGAAAATATCTCTGAAACTTCTGTATATTCAGGCCGCCTTACTTCCAACTAGCGATTAAAGGTTGGAAGGTAGCCATTGGTATAGAAGGTTTATATAGCAAACAAAATATACTATTTATTGTTCATAGATACATCTAATAAACTTCGTATTCAGATGCGGTGATAGTACCTAAGGGAATACCAATTTTTCGAGTTTCCTGCTATATTTCGTTTTTAAGTTATTTGTGTTTACACACATATATGCAAACCATTCGCTAAACACATTTTTTTCGACCTCAGTGGACCTCAATGTATTCCGGGTAAAAACTCAATTTCATGAAAATTTGACACGAAAGGCAATACTTCCTCTTACTACAGGAATAATTGAAAGAAAATGTGATTTATTCATTATTCTTAATTGGATTCAAGCTTGTTGATATTTCTTGCTAATAATTGCATGGAGATTATTTTTCGGCCATTGAATATATATATATATATAAAATATATAAAAGGATTATTTAAATTTTCATATTATTTAAAATGATGCAGTTTAATTCATTCTTTATGAATGAAAAATCCTGTTTGTTTTTCATCAAACTTTGATGAGAAGCTGCTGCTGTGTCTCAGCATTAATGTGTTATCTCAATTTGCTGTATGAAATTCAGTTAAATGAAATTAGTTTTTTTTTTTTCTTTTCTTTTAATTATTTTTATTTTTTAATAAAAAATAAATATAAAATTGAAAAAATAAAATTATTATTTAGATATAGATTAATCTATTTTACTATTCATTGAACATATAAATAAAATCATCATTGTAGTAAGGTTTCTGTCTGCCAGATATTTTGAAATTAAAATTTTTGTAGACCGCATGAGTAGTGCAAGAGCTGTGTGTGTGTGTGTGGGGAGGGGTTATTAAATTAATTTTCACCACCAGTATAGCTACTGCCAATGTTTAATTAAAGAGGAAAAATAAATAAAAGGAAAAAAGAAAAACGAAATGCTGAAATTAAATTTTACCGAGCGGTAGGTAAAAGGAAATTAAATTTTCCTATTTGAGATAAATAACTATGTCAATTATCTACCACTTTTACATCTGTCCTGAAATGAATTTAATTAAGAAATTTCAGTGAATATTTGATGTTAAAGATATAATGGAAGTAGCAATTGGAAAAAATAAATTTAGAAAAATAGTTAGTGAATTTTGACAATATTTTAAGTGAAATAATTTTGGAAAGGAAAATAGTGAATTTTAGCTACTTCAAATAGTATATGTTAGTGAAAGGGAAAGAGCCAGGTACTATTAAATTAAGGCCAGTGCTAGTGAAGAGACAAAGGGATAAGAATCCGTTAGGGTATGACAATGCCATTTGGCCAACTGTTTTATGCAGTCTTTCTTTCATTCTTATGCAGTCTTATTTCAGAGCATTCTTTAAGCAGTCTAAATTCTGCTTTTGAAATGTTATTGGTGTGATGTGATGTAGTTTGTAGTGAGCGGTAGTAGCTTGTAGTTTGTGGCGTGAGCGGTTTTGTAAAGGGCTTGTGAGTATATATGTTTAAGAGAGAGAAGTATCAGAAATAAGAAAGTAGTCACCACTATTAAAATAATAACTACAAGTTATTTGCAAAGAATATATAAACTTATCAATATATTGTGGAACTGGCACTGATGCTAAGAGAGCGAAAAACAAGTGTTCTGCTTAAATGTCTACAATAGACTGTTTTGAATGAATGCCTTGTAATTGTTTGTTCAAATCTTCCCCTCTGAGAAGAAGGGGTAGACAATGCTAACAAGGTTCATGTACTCTTCCAGTAACTGTAATCTTCTACCTGGGTGAACCCTTTTGGCCAGCGAGCTTACATTTTCTTCATAATTTTGATAATTTCAAATAAATATATTTTTATATTTCTGGCATCCACCACACTTTCAAAGGAGACAGTCTGAATTAGACACTGAACCAGAACATTTGTATCAGGAATCGTTCACTAAAATTCAGTGCTATATGTAAGAGTTTAAAATTTAATCTAGATCAATAATTAATTTAATAAGCATATTGTTTGTGATATTGAAAACATACACACAAGCCCTTTACAAAGCCGCTCGCACTGCACGCTACGAATGCAGCACATCACACCAACTACATTTCCAAGATAATGAAATTGTATGTTTTGAAATCTTATATTATTACAAATATATCCGCAAATATATAATAAAAATTATTCTTGAATATGTGGATGGATCCGAATGCTGGATAACATCTGGTATTTTATCCGTCGTAGAATGTATATTTATATTTTTCCGGAACGGTTTCGGATTTTCTTCCATCGTCAAAGCAATTTCACCAAGTTCTAGAGAGTTCACTTCAACGTAATGTTTCTGTTACTGTAAAGTTATAACCTTATAATCTCCCCACATATACAACCAAAAAGTGTGAGTGCAACAGAAACATTACGTTGAAGTGAACTATCTATACGAACTTGGTGAATTTGCTCTGACGATGGATGAAAATCTGAAACCGGTCAGGAACAATATGAATATGCATGCAACGACGGATAAAATACCACTGTTTTAATAGTTATATTTGTCTTATTTTTAATATAATGAAATTAGTAAAACAAATAAAATATATAGGAGGGAGCGAGTTTTCCAGAGATATACATTAGGCATATGCAGAAAAGTAGAAGTTTTTTTTTCTATCTTCTTGATAACGCAGATATGCCAAAAATCGTCGAAAATTACTTTATTATTTCAATGGAGTTTTTAAATGTTTTTCCAGAGTAACCTTAGGCATGCGGACATAGTTTAATGGAAGATTCTTCTCGACCGTTCTTATATAAAGGAAAAGGATTGTGAGATTCGGACTTTTTAAAAAATAAGAAAACTTAAATTCTTGCCAACGTTTCGACAAATATATTGTCTTTTTCAAGGTATAAAAACAAAACAAAAAAAACTATTAACTAATCTTCAAAACATAACAAATTTATACATAAGTTTTTAAATTGTTATGTTTTAAAGATTATTTAATAGTTTTTTTATGTGCCTTAAAAAAGACAATATATTTGTCGAAACGTTGGCAAGAATTTAAGTTTTCTTATTTTTTAAAAAGACCAAATCTCACAATCCTTTACCTTGACATAGTTTAATGTTTCTCAACAGCAGATCCGTGACTCTAAATATTATGCAAAAATATTATTTAAAAAAAAATAATTAAATCTGGATATGCTGGTTTCTTCAAACTTGGATCCCTATTGCTTACAAATTTTTTTTAAAAAAACTGTTTTTTAGAGAAGTTCTCTAGTAGCTGGAAGAACATGCTCTCTATAATGGGTCGATGAAGGAGAGAAATTATTGGTTAGAATGAACAAACTAAATATGGCTGAACACTGTTTAATGTAAAAGTGACACTGACTGCCTGGATTTTACAATAAAATGGTAGAGTATGGTAGAGTGGTAAAAGGTTAAGTACGTATATGACACGTTGTGACTGGCGAGTGAATTCTGTTGTATATCTATCTCCCGTCGCTGTATTTACGCAGCTTCTCCCACTCTAGTCCGAGAGAGTGGTCCTGTCATTTTTGTCACTCTTTCTCTGCTATGGATCCTCTCTTTGAATCCTATTACATCATCCCCTCTGTGAAGAGAAAGAGAGACAAAAATAATAGTATCACTCTCTCGGACTAGAGTAGGAGAAACTGCATAAATACAGTGACGGGAGATAGATATACAACAGAGTTCACTCTCCAGTCACAACGTGTCATTTACCATACCCTTTACCACTCTACCATAACTCTACAATTTTAGTGTAAAGTCCACTTAATGAACAGTGTCAATATGTATTATGTAATTATGTTTGCGTTGTGAGTGGCGAGTGAACAATGTTGTATATCTATCTCCCGTCATGCAGTTTCTCTCACTATAGTCCGCGAGAGTGGTCTTGTCATTTTTGTCTCTCTTGCTCAGCTATGGATCCTCTCTTTGGATCCTATTATACTCTCTCAATAAATATTGAAAACTGTCTAAGCATTTAGTAAAAATTTTGATGATTATTTACAGGAAAATGTTTTTTTCTTTTTTTAATTTTGCGCCGCTTTTGTCTTTTGTAAACAAACGGCGTTCAACGAGTTTCATTAAATTTGCTACACCATTTACACACACATAAATTTCTTTCACTTTTGTTTATAACATTTATCTGGAAAATTAAATTTTTGGAAGTGACTCATGAAGCTGAAAATATCAAGCTTAACTCAAAAGTTGTTATTTCAGTATAATCTAAGTTTTTTTAATTCTCATTAAAACAGCTACAACGATTTTCTTTAAACATGGAATGTTAATTGTTCAGATAAATACGAGTCTCTTTTAATTGAAAATTTTTTCCAAGGAAAACTGATATTAAGGGGATTTTGGGGGCTAATTCAATTTGTTTTATTTTAAACTGCTGCTCAAGCTTAGTTCTATGAGACAGAGAGGGTGCTGCACGAGACACATTCATGTTTATTGCTGCCCTTTTTTTTTCAAGGCATGCTCAGAACTAAGCATTTGTAAACATCCCAATTTTAAAGAGAATTTATCAGTTAAATTGGTAATTGTGAAATTTGTTAATTAATTACATTAAGAGAAAGCCATACTTTTCTAATAATTTGTTTTCTGAATAATCTGTGTTTTTCTGTTAATCTATGCTCTTATACTGAAATTCACAATATTTTTCAATTTATTTGATAATTGAATTTTATTCATAATAATTTAATTTTTTTTTCTTTTTTTTTACTTTATTAAGAATACATAATACATACACAAAATGGCTATAAACCATATAGAATATTACTACTTACTTACTTCTTCGGCACTACAGCCCGAATCGAGCCTTGGCCTCCTCTAAAAAAAGCTTCCACCCGTCCCTGTCCTGTGCCTTGCTCCTCCAGTCTGGCACTCCAGCGATCATGGCATCCTTATTCACCTGGTCCAGCCACCTGCTTTTAGGTCTGCCCTGCCTCCGTACTCCCATAGGCTTAAATTGTAGCAATCTTTTTGGCGGTTCACGCTCACTCATCCGCGCGATATGCCCCGCCCACCTAAGCCGGTTCACTTTTATTACACTTACTATAGGGGCCTCATTATATCGCGCGTACAGGTCCGCGTTATGCCGCAATCTCCATGTGTTACCTTCCTTAATAGGGCCGTAAATCCTCAGGAGGATCTTTCGCTGAAATACATTTAGCTTTTGCTCATCTTTTTTCTTCAACACCCAGTTTTCCGATTCATATATGAGCACAGGACGTATTAAGGTTTTATACAGCATCACTTTAGTATTCTTCTCAATAAATCTTGATCTAAAGTGCCTTTGGGGTCCATAGAAACATCTATTGGCGGCCAATATTCGCCGATCAATATCTTGTGATACATCGTGAGTGCTGTTAATATACGAGCCCAAATATGTAAACCCTTCCACCTTCTCAAACGTGTACTGGTCGATGGTCAAGGAGTTGTTGCATCTATTGGTGTTAACCGGCATATATTTAGTCTTTGCAACATTAATTACCAGGCCCATTTCTCTTGCTGCCCTCTCTATTTTCCTGAAGGATGTTTTCAGCTCATTAACACTTCTACTCACTATATCAATGTCGTCGGCATATGCGAGTGCTTGGGTGCTTTTATAAAAGATGTTCCCACTAACGTCAACTCCTGAATCCCTTACGGCTTTCTCCATGGCTATATTGAACAAGAGGCAGGAAAGAGCATCACCCTGCTTCAATCCATTTTGGGTCCTTAAAGGATCTGACAGTTCTGACTTTACTTTGACACAGCACTCAGAATTACTCAGGGTAGCACCGATCAAACGAATCAGTTTCCGAGGAATCTCCATTTCTTCCATAGCTATAAACAACTTTGACCTGTTTACTTTGTCATAGGCTGACTTAAAATCCAGGAATAAATGGTGCGTTTCTATATTATATTCCAGTGTCTTCTCCTTTATTCGTCTCACCTGGAATATGTGGTCACTTGTTGACTTTCCCTTGGTGAACCCACATTGGTACAAGCCTATTTTGCCTTCAATGTACGGTATCCTTGTAAACAGAATATTTGAGAGAACTTTATATGCTGTATTTAACAGGGATATGCCTCTATAGTTAGAGCATATTAAAGGATCTCCTTTCTTGTGGATCAAGTGAATCACACTTGTATTCCATTCCCGCGGGATACACTCATGTTCCCACACCAGGCTCATACCTGCGTTAGCTGCTTATTAAATTCGTCCCCAGCCTCCTTCAATAGTTCACCCGGGAGTCCATCTTTTCCTGGGGCTTTGCCGTTCTTTAATTTAAAGAGGGCTTCACAGACCTCATCAGTTGACGGTGGGATGTCTTCCTCATTTGCGACCCCTTGTTCCTCACTCAAGACTGCAACACCCGTCGGCTCCACTCCGATTTCATTCGCCTCCGAGTTCAGAAGTTCATCAAAATGCTCCACCCATCTGATGAGGACATTCTTCGTATCCCCTATGATATTCCCTTCCTTGTCTCTACACATTACCGTACTGGGTTTAAATTCCTTCCTATCGCAGTTCACTTTTTTATAAAAATCCTTCATCATCCTCTGCTGACGTGAGTTCTGTGTTTCTAGTAAGGCTTTATTCGTTGATTCTCTTTTCTTCCGCCTATGTACCTTATTCTCCTCTCTTCTTCTCTTTTTGTATTCCTCTTCCGCCCCTCGCGTCCTCCTCTTCTGCACCATTACCAAGTAAGCGTCGTTCTTTAACTCTGTCACTTCCCTACACTCATCATCAAACCAGTTATTTCTTTTGGCCTTCGGAGCATATCCCAGGACCTCCTCTGCCGCAGACATTACAGAGTTTTTTACATCCATCCATACATCACCAGATACATTGCCTACGGTATTTTGCAACTTTTCCCTTATCTTTCCCTGAAAACTCTCTCTCACACTTTGTGTCAGAAGCAACTGGGTGTTAAATTTCTTTATACTTAAATTTTTCTCCTTCTTATGATTGGCTACTCTTGCGCGGAGTCTGCCAACTACCAGGGAATGATCACTATCCACATTGGTCCCTCTGAACACCCTTAAATCGATTAAATCGGATCTACGTCTTCTGTCAATTAAAAAGTGATCGATCTGATTAACAGTTCTGCCATCAGGGGATGTCCATGTTCCTCTGTGTATTTCCCTGTGTTGAAAAAGCGTATCTCCTATAACCATGTTCCTCTCCTCCGCAAAGCTAAGTAGTCTGTAGCCGTTTTCACTAAAGTCATCATGTAGGCTATATTGTCCAATGCTTGAGCTATCATAATTGCGGCCTATCTTAGCATTTAGGTCACCTATGAGGATCTTAGTATCGTACCTCGGACATCTATCATACACTCTTCCCACTAAGTCATAGAATTCATCTTTAATTTCATCATTTTTTTCTTCCGTGGGGGCATGTACATTAATGATACTATAGTTATAAAAACGTGTCCTAAGTCATACCATACACACTCTGGGCGAGTACGCTTTAAAATCAATTATGTTTTGTCTCAATCGCTTACTAATGAGAAATCCAGTGCCAAGAAAATGTTCCTTCTCATCACAACTATAGTACAATGTGTGCGCTCTTTTATCCATTACTCCACTTCCCGTCCACCTCATTTCCTGCAGTGCAAGTATATCCAAGTCATATTTATCAAATTCATCTACTAAGAGCTTAAGTGCCCCAGGTCGGTATAAGGAACGAACGTTCCACGTCGCTACTTTAATATCATTTTTCCTTTTCACGCGCCTAGGTCTTTTCCGTTGAATCTGTCCGGCTTTATCTTTTCTTTGAGGTTTCGTAACAATATATTTTTTGCGGAGCCGGGGTGTCAACCCTACACCAACCCCCTACCTGGAGGACCGGAGTGTTTTTCTTTCGGGGTCACCTTCCCGTAGATGGCTGCCCACCAAGGCTGTAGAGGTCCATCCCCCCAGACAGTGCGCTTATTTTAAAGTGGCGGCGCTAATTCACCACTACTGCACATCATCATTGAGTTCTGAAGCCATTTTATTGGGTTCCAGATAGCCCACCTCCTCTCCGTTGTGCAGCCTCTTGTCCGCGACTGCTTATTCGTCAGGAAAACCTGCTTATCTCGCAACTAGCCATCATATCTGATGGTCGTTCCACAATCCGCAACCTGTGGACGCGCCTGGTAGCATGAGGATGCATCTGGGAAGTTGTCCCAGCCCCGGCTTGCTCAAGCTTAGTTCTATGAGACAGAGAGGGTGCTGCACGAGACACATTCATGTTTATTGCTGCCCTTTTTTTTTCAAGGCATGCTCAGAACTAAGCATTTGTAAACATCCCAATTTTAAAGAGAATTTATCAGTTAAATTGGTAATTGTGAAATTTGTTAATTAATTACATTAAGAGAAAGCCATACTTTTCTAATAATTTGTTTTCTGAATAATCTGTGTTTTTCTGTTAATCTATGCTCTTATACTGAAATTCACAATATTTTTCAATTTATTTGATAATTGAATTTTATTCATAATAATTTAATTTTTTTTTCTTTTTTTTTACTTTATTAAGAATACATAATACATACACAAAATGGCTATAAACCATATAGAATATTACAAGAACAAAAAGAATATAAAAAACAAAACTTTCCTTGTAAATGAAAAATAAAAAATAAAATTAATTTATTAATTTATTAATATAATTAATAAAATAAATTATTTATTGTACCATGGTCAATAGACCGTCGGTGGAGTCTTGTACTATTATTATGAGAAGAAAACATAGAAAAATCATATATTAACTACTTTTAAGAAAAACACTGCATTTAGTTGTTGATGGTGGAAAGTAAAGCATAAAATAAAACAAGCAAAAAACAGAGAAGAAAGTTAAACAGGGTTCATTTTTGTATTGATATAAAGATTTACAGTAATTCGCCAAAGAAGGCCAGTGTCTACCATTTAAGATATCCAAAGTGCCAAATACCGAAAAGCATTACCAAGCCATATCAATCTAAGATCACTGAGGCCTACTACAAACAGCCAAATAGTGATAAGACCTATCTAAAATACAATCACCACATAATTCACAATTTTCTAGTTCATCAGTCAGAAAAACTGGGCGATGGCTTAATTTCAATATTCCAGCACGAGCTTTCATTATCCATTTAATCTGGTCGAATGGGACATTAGAGTTAAGATAATGGTTTGTACCTAATACTGAATTTAACCCTTTCAGTGCTAACTACTCATATATGCGTGTAGACTTGACGTGCTCCTGGGGCTAACTACCCATTAATTCTCTAAAAAATCGGATAAAGATCATATTTCTTTATATGTTCCTTAAATTGAATTTTGAATTCAGTTCTGACAATATTATCACATATAAAACGGAAACATCTATCAAATGTATTTATATTGTTAAAGCTTATTATTTCATTTGAGCCGGATTTTTTTAGTAAGTTATTTATATTTTGAGACCAAAAAATGTTCTTATTCAAGACCTGCGTCGCAACAATTGACGGTAGTCTATGGTTGGGCATAGTATTTTGAGTGTATATATGAAAATTGGCTTATAATTAATTTCATTATATATGAAAGCTGACGGGACAAACATGGGCAATCTGAACAATTTTTTAATAAAATAAGGAAAAAATGTTTCTATTTCTTCGCAGTAAACAACACCCTAAACCTCAACCCCATAACATACTATGGAACGACTAACTGAATTAAAAACTCTTATTTTTTAACCAATGTTCAAATTATTGTTTTCCATAAAACGCCTCCACAGCATGCCGAGCCTAATTTTGGCTTAACTTATTATTTCTTTTAAATATAAATTAAAATTTACCTTAGAAGTAACAATAACATCAAGGTACTTATAATTATTTACAATCTCTATTTTCTGATTCTGAAAATACCATTTCTCCTTATTGGCCAGCTTTCCGCCATTCTTGAAAATCATTACTTTTGATTTACCCATATGTTAACCATCAAATTCCAGAGACTAACATACTGACTTAAGGAATTAATCATTATCTGCAGTGATTTGAGGCTCAGAAGCCAGAAGCACAACATCATCTGCATAAGCCAATTCTTTAATTCTAACAAAGCCGACCAGCACCCCTCTGCCATCCAAACAGTCCACAGTATCATTAATAAACAACGAGAAGAGGAGCGGGAAGAGAAGGCACCCTTGTTTAACACCCATGCAAACAATAATTTAAGTTATAACTGTGTATTTATAATGTTCTTTATAATATTAACTTCTAAAAATC
>JAAEAF010014633.1:0-54931 GCA_011037195.1 Triatoma infestans | reverse complement strand
GGTAATACGATAATGTCAAATTTTAGAGATGGAACTCTCCCTTGTATGTGTTCGTAGGTATAGACTGGTATATCTCAAAAATGAACAATCATAGGAAGCTTAAGCATAGTCTCTAAGGGCAATTACCAGATAGTTTTGATCGGCTATAAATTATCGACCAAAATATTTCTAATGGGATTAACATATTACTGAATGGATTACAATTATCTATATATAAAATCACAATTACACACGAAATTATTATTGTCGATTTCGACGAAATTTCAAAAATCTATTCTATAAATTGCACATCCGGTTAAAGGATTTTCTTCAATTTTGGAATTCTTTTTTTTTTTAATTAGGTATTTTCACGGTTTCCATGGTTACTCTTGATCCCCAAAGACCATGTGAGACGGTCTTCCCTACATGTCATTCTAGGGGGCCCTCTTTTATTCTTCTTCCAGGAGGGGACCACAAAAACACTTTCTCTGGCCACCTTTCCTCCCCCCCATTCGCTGAACATGACCGTACCACTGGAAAGACCGCAAAAAAAAAGTATCCACAAGAAAATTAAGAAGTAATAGTACGCCAAATGCTATAACTTCCTGTAGTATCATTGGCCAAAATAGAAGATTATTTTAAGAATCTATTGGGAGAAAAAAAGAGAGAGATTCTCGTCAACGATGTACTGGTCAGCTGTGATCCGGTGGAGCCTGTGTCTTGGAAGAGGAAGTTAGAGATACTTTGCAAAACTTGAGCATTGTAAAGGTGTCGGGCCCTGGAGGCATTGTGATGGAACTGATTAAATAAGGTGGCGAAGGGGGGAAAAAAAGTAATAAAAATAATGAAGAAGACTCAAATATTTACATAATTAAAGAATGAATAATGGTTTACTCCTCAGGAGAAAAATAGTTACTTCTTTGACAAATGAGCGAAATACCACTTTTACACGCTTTTATAGCCAAAAGAGTGTGGCAACTGAAAGAAAATCGTATAGGAAAAAAAAAAATCTGGTGTGAAACACTCACACAACTTTCTTTTACTCCAGTTCTCAAAATTATAATTGACAAATGTTATAGTTTGTGTACCAGATTTAACAAAATTCGTCGAAAATTTAGACGTTCGAAGTAAAAGAGCACTTCCGGTTTACTAATTTTCTTAAAAAAACTCGGAAATTTTGGCCATCTATTTATTTCTAATTAATTTTGTTTGGCTGATAGAATTGTATAATCAACTATGATAGCAATTTAGAGAAATACATAACTCCTCCCCTCCCTTAAAAGTGCCCTTAAATGAATTTTCCCAGAGAAATGTTTTAAATAAAAGATGTAGATGTGTGCATGTTTAGTTTATATGAAAGTTTTAAGAAAATCGTCGGAACTCTTTTCTGAGAAAATCGCGAAAAAGTGAAGAAATCATTTAATAAAGTGTTAAAATAAACGCACTTCCGGTTATCCGATTTTTTTTTTTGAAACTCGAACATATTTAATTCTATTTAACCATTATTAAGAAGGCAGAATTGTCTAATAAACTGAAATAGCACTTTAAATGAAATCCTAACCCCACCTCTCCCACGGAAGTGCCCTTAAATGAATTTTCCCGGAGAAATGTTTTAAATAAAAGTTGTAGCTCTTTGTATATGTAGTTGATACACCAAGTTTAAAGAAAATCGTCCAAGCCATTTTTGAGAAAATCGCAAAAACTTAAAAAAAAACAACTAATAAAAGTGGTACTTCCGGTTGAGGAATTTTGACAGATAACGTACTGTCATATCCCATGATAATACCTAAACTGGATAATATCCAGTTTCAACTTTCTACGGTTTTTCATTTTTGAGCTATGCAGTTCACATATATACACACACACACACACACACAGACCATTTGCTAAAAACCACTTTTTTGGACTAAGGGGACCTTAAAAACGGATATTTCCGGTAAAAACTCGATATCGTAAATTTGACACGATTACAATATTTCCTCTTGCTAGGTAAGAGAAAAGTAAAAATTGTCTATAAATCCTTGAAGCTACTGGTAAATAGTACATCCAATTTCTCAAATTGAAGCTCTTCAAACACACACACACACACACACACACACACACACACACACACACATGTTTCGAATGATTTGTCACCTAAAAAATAATCAGGATTTAGCTAGGAAATATTTACATTAGCACAAAATCCTTGATATTACATTCAATATACCTGGTGAATGCTCAAAATGAACCAAATATTTATCAAACTTGTACAAAAAAAGTTCATTAAGAAAATTGACTAGTTTTTCGTCATTTGATTACGATTATTAGCAAGGAAAAAAAACAACAATGAATTCTTCTAGTCATATCCAATTTATCAAAGTAATAACTTAAAATTTTAAAAGGGAAAAAAGTAATGAATTAAATGTTGTTTTTTTTTTTAAAACCAAGAAGGATATGAGAATTTACATTGGTCCAAATCCGTTAATAAAGGAGTAACCTGGATCTAGCCAGTGACCGCTATTGCCGCTATAAATATATTGTGTCTTTAAATTACTTCTAAAATAACAATTAAATTACGAAGGGATTGTTAAAAAACTGAGTTTATCTTGTCAGACTGTGGCCATATTTCTTCACAAAGAATTGTTTTTTAAATATGGAAAATATAAAAGAAAAATACGTCAATAATATCTAGCCAAAAATACTTTCTGAATTTCGTATTTAATCTTCATAAAAAAAACCAAATCAGTCAAAAACACTTCAATCATTTAAGTTTAAAAGTATTATTGTATACACTTTGGACAAATTGATGAAAACCATCTTGGAAAACAAAAGTTTCTTGTTTTTACACTACAACTAGAGCTACAACATAAATAAACATCGCTCTCATACACACACAAAAAATAAAAATGATTACGTCAATGTACGCATTAATATGTAAAATTTTTAAATGATCTTAAATAGAAAATTCCCTTTTAATAAAGTTTCCTATAATTCTACTATATAATTGGAGAAAGAAATTACGCTTCATTTATCTAAACTTAAATACTAAACAATCTCTAATTTATAATTTTTAAATAAGATACAATAAATACCTTGCAGTGTCATGTAAATAAGTTGATTGATTGTGTAACATTAGTAGACATTATAACTAAGTATATATATATAATATAATTCAATTGTAGTCCGTAATAAAGTGGGATTTTTAATAATAATGTACACTGTAACAAAAAAACTCCTACTTTACACAGTCACTAGCGTGGTAATACTAAATATTTTTAGATGTCTGCCGCTTCTCACATCGCATCAACAACACTTGGTCCCCACTTTCTTTAGTAAATTTAAGGAGGGAGCAAACATTTTTTTTTTTGGAGGGAAATTATAGGTTATTTATTCGAGAAAAAATAAAATTATTCACCTAATAAATTGGGTTTTCATAGAAATCATGTAATTTGAATCTTTACCGCAACATATTAAAAAATGAGGTAGAGGTTTCCATAAATCCAAAATGAATTTCTCAGTGGTAAAACCAAAAAAATGTTATGATGTAAAAAAAAAAAAAAAAACAGACAAAATTTGTGTTTAAATTCCACTTATCTGTTTTAAGAAAAATGAGATCATGTCAAATTTGGAAAATTGAGTTACCATCGGTAATAGATGTACCCCTGAGTACCAAAAAAAACTTGATATAGCCAATGGACGATACAAAATTACACAAAATAAAAATCGTAGGAACTTCAAAGTGGATAATACTCCTTATATGCACCACCATTTCTTCTCGCCCAAAATGTTGCAATTAAAATCCAACAAGGTTTATTTGAAACAATTTTTTTCTGTAGTTCTGGGGGAATCTCGTATGTCATTAGATTTCAAATGTTAACGTTTGATCTAAGCGCTGTCTCTAGACTACAATGTAATTTACATTCTAATGCTTACCAGCATGGACCTACACCAACACTATTCTACTGCCGGCCAACTAAACAAACAAAAAAATAAGTAAAAATTCCAAGTCTTTAAGAAAAATCTGTCAGTTTTTCTATAATAATTCTATTACTGAATATGTGGATGGGTCCGCAATGTTGGATATCATCTGACATTTTACTCCATCGTATTTACTCCGTGCCCTGAAGGCAGTTTCCTCGCATCAAATAGTCTCAAGACTGGTGTGGGACTGCCTATCTGCCCTAACCGAGGTGGATGTTCGGAATAAGCTTGACACTCGCCTAGGTACTGGGCCATGCGGGGTTCCTTGGTAACGAAAGGGCGGACGCCCTGGCGCTGGAAGGGCTCGAAGGATACCTTTATAAGCCCCAAGCCCTTCTGCGGGTTGCCCAGGAACCTCATTCACGCTTCTATCAAAGAATGGATAGAAGACCAGCGTCTGCGATGGTGGGAAAGTAGTATGGAGGGCAGAGGCAGGCGAAAATCTTAATCTTCATTAAGAGACATTTGCCTAAATTTACCAAGGACCTACTGAGCCATAGCCGAAGGGATATAAGGCTAATAATGGGTCTGCTAACAGAGCATTGTAGGCTGAATAGGCACATGCACCATTTATTACTTGCAGAAAACGCATTGTACCGTTTCTGCAGGACCGAGCAGGAAACCCCGGTGTACATCCTTTGTGAGTGTGCCGGACTGGCAAGAACAAGGTTTCTTCAACTGAGGACTAGTAATCCTGAAGCCACGAGCTTCATGACGGAGCCACTTTCAGCTTTGCTAGGCCTGATTAAGAGAGCAAAGCTGAAGGATGTGCTATAAATCCGGTGGATCCACAATAGACCTCTTAATGTAGGTCGCAGTAGACTAATCTAATCTACTCCATCGTAGCATGCATATTTATATTGTTCCTGACAGGTTTCGGATTTTCATACATCGTCAAAGTTCGTGTACAGAGTTCACTTCAACGTAATGTTTCTATTACACTCACACCCGTTGGTTGTATAATATGTGGAGAGGTTATAAGATTATGTCTGTTATGTGACATAACAGAAACATTATGTACGAGTGTAATAGAAACATTACGTTGAAGTGAACTCTCTACACAAAGTTGATGAATTTGCTCTGACGTTGGATGAAAATCCGAAATAGGGCTGGAACAATATAAATATGCATGTTACGACGCATAAAATACCAGATAATTCTATTAATTAATCACATCTTTTTTGTTTATTTATCTATCTATTTAAGCGAATGATGTAATGCGTATGTATTTGCTTGTGTATGTGTGTGAGTGTGTGTATGTGTGTGAGTGTGTGTGTGTGTGTGTGTGTGACGAAAAAATATCTCAAAAATTAAAAATCGCACCTGGTAGCTCAAACCTGGTGGAATAGGCAGAATTAAGTGTATTCGAAAAAATATATCTAATGTATCAAAATCCTCATCCGAAAATACGCTATTAATTAGTGATTTTTATTTCATTTTTTCCAGTATCCTGAATCTTTATTCAGGTCGGAAGTATTTATTTGTATATTAATAAAAAAAATTAATAATTTTAGATATTTAAACTTTATTGATTCCATTTAATGTTGTTAGAGAGTATTGCAACAATTAGTGCATTTTATTAAGAATTATCTTTAAATATGCTTTTAACTTGTTGCAGTTTTCTGCTTCTTGAACGATTTTAACATTATAAATGATCCATCATCTGAAATTGTTAAAAAAGTGATGATTATTATTATTTGGGAGTGTGGGGAAGGACCAAGCCCTATGATGCTATCCAAAGCTCCACTGGGCCCATATAGCGACCCCAAGTAAATACCACAACAAACCGGGACTAGAACGAATATCCAGACCCGGGTCTAACTCATCTAAGATTCACCGTAGCCCGAACAAATCGGACAATAATCTCAAAGTAAAATAGCCTAAGCTCTTCCACAAACATCCTGTACCGACCAAAGGTCCAAAACCTACTTTCTTCACAACCCTTTGCAATCTTTCATAAGATGGACGAGTGTTTCCTCCTCTGTCTCACAGACTCTACAAAAGGGATCCGGCATGAGCGCGCCATTACGAGAGGTATCCCCTTAAACCACATTGTCCAATAAGTGATCCAACCAGATGCCTGAGAGAGTTTCATGAAACACACAGCAATGGCTCACTAATAGCCCTGTCTGGACCCCCAGTAAGTATCTTAGACTGCCGACAATCAACTATGCTTATCCAAAGTGATGATTAACTGCATGACAAAGAAATTTTTTTAGAACAAAAAGATTTGTATACATATTCACCCGATTTCTTACATTCCAATAAATAGATATAGTTTAGACTCGAAATTTTGACAGCTTATTTAATTGAATTTAATGTTATATACTGAAATATTTTATTAAGCTGGCCTGCTAGGGAAGAGATTAGTTTAGTGACAATGTGCTGGACACCTAAGCAGAGATCCCGGGTTCGAGCCAGCTAAAACCCTTAGTTTTTCCCTTCCTAGAAGCCTCTACAGCTCACTGTTCGATGATGGGCAGTGTTGTCTGTAAGAACACTGCCAGTTGATGGTCCAATAATAGTCGAGTAGCAATAGTCAAGTAATAAGTTGAATAGTTTATGGACTACTTTTGTTCGAGTAAATAGTACAGTAGTTTGTCGAATAGGTGATCTAATAGTTAGCAGAGTAATTAGTCAAGTATTTAATAAGGTATTCACACTAATAATTTGGTTTCCTTCAGTCAAGGAAAAACGAACACAGTGCAACGTTACCAGGTGTGAGTTTGTAGCTGAACCAAGCAAATAATCATTTTATCCTGGACTACCAGGTCTAACTTTACAAAGTTCGGAGTTAGTAGTTAGTTATAATTAGTTCTATCCATTTCATTGTAGTTAACCTTTAAATTAAGCTTTAAAATAGTTGATTCTTACATAAACAAAATTGTGATTTATCTGGCAAAACACTATAGTTTTTGCTCAATAATTAATAACCATACCGTAGCGATTTGAGATATTAAAACAAGTATCCCAAATAATAGCAGAAAAATGAAAGGATTAGCTCAGTGAAAGCGTGCCGTACTGGCAATGCGGAGATCCCGGGTTGAGTCCAGCAGTGCTGCCCTTAGATTTCTTTTCCCAGAACCCTCAACAGCTCACAGTCGGGTGATGGGGGGGTATTTTCTGTAACGAGAGAACACTGTCCGAAGGCGGTAGTAGGCTCCTGAAACCCAATGACCACAGATGTTGACGCACCCTTAATTTAAAAAAAAGTAGCAGAAAGGAATTAACTTCTTCAGTTAAGTAAAAACGAACACAGTGCACACGTTAGCAGGTGTTATTTATAATAAGTCTGTTGCTGAACTAAGCAAATAATAATTTCAAACGAAAATATTTTATCTAAGTCCCCGTGCATATTGAAATATCTCTTTTTTCCATATTTTTATTTAACTTACTCTGTTTGCAATAAAATTGTCCAGACTTCCTTCTTTTTTTCCACCTTACAATTTAACCAGCTTTGTTCCACCAGTTTTTCTTTTGACAATTTCTTGAAAACAACGATCAATTAAAACCACCACTTGTTCCGCTATAAGTTTCACATCAGCACTTTCATAACCTAGTTGCAAAAACATAAAAAAAAAAAAAATATTGTTATTTATTAACACAATAAATTTTGTTATTAATTGGTATATATTTATAGAATTTCACATTGCATAACTTAAAATTTAGATGACAAACCAAAAATTACATCCACTAACTAAAAGGTGTCATAAAGTTAAGAGATAAGTGAGGTAATAATAATTAATTTGTAACATCAAATTATTAATTTGGATTTAGTAAGTTATTTTTGAACAAGAATCAGTACATATGTCCTCACGCGTTAGGTCAGTGACTTGCACAATTGCCTTTGGTGCTATTCATGGTTCAGATTCCAAGGGGACAAAGACAATTTTGTCCCAGCATCAGAGAACTACTGTTGGTAGCGAACCTGGTAACAACGACGAGAACTAAAACAGCGGTGAGAATCCGGCGTCCTCCAATAAAAATCGCTGTCTGGCAAGCATTAGCCCTTTTTGGGCTGTTGCGCTCAAGATTTATAGGCAGGCACGTGTCGTAAAACACTCACACGTATGACCCACTTACAGGACTTTCTCTCACTGCTGTTTACACCATTATAATTGATAAATGTTCTTCAAACTTATAATTTTTTCGAAATTTTTATTTCTCTTCAAATTTATATCAATGGGTAAAATCTAAACTTAATAAAGTGACTTGGGGGGGGGGGGGAGCAACATCCTTTCACTCTCCCCCCCCCCAAAACTTCTTTAAAAATAACTTTCTCAGAAAAAAATTTTTAACAAAAGTGATAAGTCTCTGCAATTTATAGTTAGCCGATGTTACTTTAATGAAAAATTTAATGAACTCCTAGTAAGAGGAAGTATTGTAATCGTGTCAAATTTCCGATATCCAGTTTTCACCGGAAATATCCGTTTTGAGGTCCCCTGAGTCCAAAAAAGTGGTTTTGCAAATGGTGTGTGTATGTGTGAACAGCATAGCTCAAAAACGAAAAACTGTAGAAAGTTGAAACTTGACATTACGTTTAGGTATTACCATAGGATCTGACGGTGCGTTATCTGCCAAAATTCCTCAACCGAAAGTAGCACTTTACTAGATTTTTTTTTACGTTTTTGCGATTTTCACAAAAATGGCTCCGACGATTTTCTTTAAACTTGGTATATCAACCACACATACAAAGAGCTACAACTTTTATATAAAACATTTCTCCGGGAAAATTCATTTAAGGGCACTTCTGAGGGAGAGGGGTGGGTTTAGGTTTCATCTTAACTGCTAATTTCAGTTTATTAGACGATTTTGTCATCTAAATTAATATTAATTAAAATTAAATATGTTGTTGAAATTTCGAGTTTGAAAAAAAATCTGATAACCGGAAGTGCATTTGTTTTACCACTTTACTAAAGGATTTTTTTCACTTTTTCGCGATTTTCTCAAAAATTGCTCGAACGATTTTCTTGAAACATCATATATAAACTAAACATGCAATGATCTAAATCTTTTATTAAAAACGTTTCCCTGGGAAAATTCATTTAAGGGTACTTTTAGGGGAGGGGTGGGGTTACAGCTTCCTCTAAAGTGGTATCATAGTAGATTATATAATTCTATTATCCATTTGAAATAAATAGATGGCCAAAATTCCAAGTTTTATGAAAATTAGTAAGCCAGAAGTGCGCATTTCCTGAAAAAGTTTTGTCAGTTTTTGACGAATTTTCGCTACATTTGGTACACAAACTGTATCAATTGTCAATTATAATTTTCCGAACAGGAGTAATACAAAGTTGTGTGAGTGTTCACACGAGATTTTTTTTTTTTAATGGAGAAAAATCGCAAAATCTGGAAATACTGATCAATATTCCCGGTCATCCGATTTTTTTCAAACATTTTATATTTTAAGATTTAATATTAGATAATAGAATTTTATAATAAACTAAAATAGGTGTTTAGAAGAAAACATAACTCCAACCCTCTTTCCTCCCCCCCTCCTCAAACCTCCTTAAATGAATTCTATCGGAAAAAATGTTTGTGAATGAAAAAGTTGTAGCTCTTTATTCGTGTAGTTCATCTAAAAAAAGTTTAAAGAAGAAATCGTTGGAGCCGTTTACTAAGAAAAACCATAGAAAACGTAAAACTATTCAGTTTTTATGACTGCATTTCCGGTCATCCAATTTTCCTTCAAACTTGAACTTTTGGCAACCTATCTAATTCTAATTGCAATTAAAAACACATGATAGAATTGTATAATAAACTAAGCTCCCAAATGTTGTTTCACTGGTGGAAAGCCTCGGCGATTCCAGTGGAGCAGCGAGCCAACCCTAACGCCCACATCGTGGGGGCCGGGCAACGTGGCACCTGGGTTTCTCCGGTGACACGGCTAATTAGGGCTCTGGCGGGTCAACGATCAATCCCCCCCGTTGGCCTCCTGCTTCATGTCTTACCCTCCTGTTAGATCCTTGAGTGCCCTATCCTGCCTCTATATCCGGCTCAATCCTACGGTGTTATGCGACCCGTGCCTATAGGATGGTTGGTCCCGGCGCCTAATCCCGGGGTCGTCACGGAGCCTCTGGGATACCAGGCGCCCTCCCAGAGTAACTAGCCTTACCCGCCAGAGCCTCATTGCGGGGCTCTCACCGGGTGGGCCTCACTTCCCCAGCTACTCGTGGGAACAACATGGAGCAGCAACAAAAAATTAAAAACAAGGACCTTCGGAGGAGCAGGCGGATGCTCCCATGTCCGAGGCCACTACTCAACCTCCCCGGAGAGCCCTAAGGGTGTCATCTCTAGAGAAGGTTGATGAAATGTCCGATATGGACATCCTTGCAGCCCGTCTTTCAGGCGCGCCCAACAGGCGGTTGCAAAGGTTAGTCGGTCAGGGCACTGATCGGGTAGTCGCAAGATGATCCGTGATCAGGGAGAACCTCGTCCGGCAACAGAACGAAAGGGCTCAGGCCGAAAAAAGGCCGTGTTTGGAGGAAGGTACCCCGAAAACATCGCGGCCAGCGAAGAGGGCGGGACCTCGTACCTATGGGTCACCACCTCGTACTCCTCAATCTGCCACCATTACACATTCTCGTGCTAGGCGAAGCCAGAATGGGAATACATAGGCTCCTGCAGGGACCGCCTCCCATCACCTCTAAGCATGGTTGTAATAACCAGAGGTTGATCGAGGAAGTCAAGGCAGACCATCTTCTTGGGATGCCAACTGATAGGATGGTTCCTAAGTATTTCTTCGAAAGGAACTTCCATATTGTTATACCGAGCAGAGGCGAATGGGGCTGTGACCCACCCCTGTTCGGTAACTCGATCTGGTACACAGATGGATCCAAAACTCCGACTGGGGTCGGAGCTGGGGTCTACGGGGGCAGGCCTAAAGTTAAAATTAAGGCCAGCCTAGGGAAGTACGCCACGGTCTTTCAGGCTGAAGTCGTGGCGTTACAACTCTGCGCTAGGGAGATTATAAGGCAAAGGATAGTGGGTAGAAGAGTGGCCATATACTCCGACAGTCAGGCAGCCCTGAAGGCACTTTCCTCACACCAAATAGTCTCAAGACTGGTGTGGGACTGCCTACTTGCCCTCACCGAGGTGGGTACTCGGAATAAACTGACACTCGCCTGGGTGCCGGGACATGCGGGGTTCCTGGGCAATGAGAGGGCGGATGCCCTAGCGAGGGAGGGTTCGCAGGATACCTTTATAGGCCCCGAACCCTTCTGTGGCTTGTCCAGGAGTCTCATCCAAACTTCTATCAGGGGTTGGATAGAAGATCAGCGTCTGCGTTGGTGGGAGGGAACACCAGGACAGAGGCAGGCAAAGCTCTTTATTAAAAGACATTTAATGCCACTCTAGAGGAAACCATAACTCCAGCACTACCCCAGAAGCCCTTTCAAATCAATTCTTTCCCGGAGAAATGTTACAAATAAAAGTTGTAGCTCTTTATATGCGAAGTTATAGCAAAATAAAAAATTAAAAAATTTTTAATGCTTACGTCCGGTTTAGGAATTTTGACAGCTAACTTCCTGTCAAAACCATTATTTGATGACAATGAGGATCCAGGAAATCATATTATGGCTCGAATATTTAATGTTAAATTTAATCTTAAGAAATATGTAACCTTTGAATTTTATGGGGGAAAAAACAATAATGTATTAATAAAGAATTTAAAGTAGAAATTTGGTCCTTTTTTTTTTGCAGTATGCCTAGAAGACATGAAGTTATAGTCGCTTTGAAGACGCAAAAATATAGTTTGTGTACCAAATATAGCGAAATATAGCGTCGTAAACTAACAAAACTTTTCAGTAAATGCGCACTTCCAGCTTACTAATTTTCTTGAAACTTGGAATTTTGGCCATCTATTTATTTCTAATTAATTTTGTTTGGATAATAGAATTATATAATCAACTATGATACCACTTTAGAGGAAGCTGTAACCCCACCCGTCCCCTAAAAGTGCCCTTAAATGAATTTTTCCAGAGAAATGTTTCTAATAAAAGTTGTAGATCTTTGCATGTTTAGTTTATATACGAAGTTTCAACAAAATCGTCGGAGCTATTTTTGAGAAAATCGCGAAAAAGTGAAAAAAATCATTTAGTAAAGTGTTAAAACATAATGCACTTCCGGTTATCCGATTTTTTTTTCAAACTCGGAATTTCAACAAACATATTTAATTCTAATTAATATTATTTAGATGACAGAATTGTTTAATAAACTGAAAAGCAGTTAAGATGAAAACCGAACCCCATCCCTCCCCCAGAAGTGCCCTTAAATGAATTTTCCCAGAGAAATGTTTTAAATAAAAGTTGTAGCTCTTTGTATGTGTAGTTGATATACCAAGTTTAAAGAAAATCGTCGCAACCATTTTTGAGAAAATCGCAAAAACGTAAAAAAAACAACTAGTAAAGTGGTACTTCCGGTAGAGGAATTTTGACAGAAGACGGTTTATGAACTTGGCCAATTATTGCTTTAAACGCATTTTTGTGTTCAAGATACCGTAACAAAGACAAGAGGAGTGATTGTTATCTTTTCAGTATTAAATGGTTTCAATCCGATTAGTGTTGTAGAATTAATTAAGTATTGTAGGGAATTTAGTATAACAAATAAACAAATATTAGAGCTCTTATTAAACCTTTTCAATTATTTCACAATAAATAGAAATTAGTATTGAAAACAGAAGTAGGTATAGTAGTTTTCATATAATAAATAGGCGGTTTTATACGTCGAATTTTGAACCAGCTCATAACCACCTTTTCCAGCTCATACCACGGCACTTCGCGAACGAAATATCAAGTTTTGAACTTTCGGCGAGTTTTCGTCTTCGAGCTATGCTGTTTACATACACACACACACACACACACACACAAAACATAGATTGACCATTTTCCAAAACACTTTTACGTATTTAGGGGACTTCAAAGCTTGTATTTCCTGTGGACACTCGATATCGAAAATTTGAGACAATTACAATACTTCCTTTTATGGCAATAAGAGTAAGTATAAATAATTTTCAGTCATTTCTTCTTCTTTCTTTAGTCTTTTTTTGTTTCTTCAGTCCGCAAAGGACATTGGTCTTCTCTTTTTACTGTCCCTTACTTTCAAATAATTGTCCTTATCCTCGCCTATATTATCCCCGTTTCTTATTAATCCGTCCGGGTTATTCCATTGAGGTATCATAATTATTGTATAAAGTTCAGAGTAACGGGTTTCTATCCCTAGACCCCATGGCTGGTGGAGGGCCTGTCCCTTAATGCTCCCAAGCAAGCTTCTCTATCCGGAGAGGCTTCCTAATCTTCCTTGTGTGTGTATCTACTGTCCTATTCCTCTATGCATTGCATGTTAGTGCCCGGGCCAGTGACCATTCTGGCCTTTAAGTAGGGGACTAGTTCCTCTACGAAATGGTACCACGGGATCGTGAGTCAGCCCGGCGGAGCTCTGTCTCCGTGCTCACGAGCTGAGGAAAGGTTTCGTGTTGGTCGAGGATTAGCTGCGACGATGGTAGAGTCCCAATTCTGCCTTGTAGAGGGGTAGGCTGTTGGCCTTCTCACTTGGTGAGTCCGCTCACGAAAGTTAAGACGAGCCGAATGTATAAGTAAAGATCCGCCTTCCCGTTGCACGGACGGGACCCTTTCTACCTGGTAGTTAGGGGAAGTGACCATAGGCACCGGTTTTGGCGCTATGCGCTTGGAACGGTGGCAGGAGTGAGTTACAATTGAATTGAATTGTCCTATTCCTCTGAGGTTTGTGTATTTGTATATTGCTCATGTGTAATATGTAGTGTACTGTGCTATGCGCTGTTTTAAAGACTGTGAAAGATGTATTTTAAACCTATGGTAACCCGTCGGGACGTTGAACTTCAAGTGATGCTGCCAACAATTTTCAGTTATAAACTTATTAATTTATTAATTGTAATTTAGTAAAGATATTTTCTTACAGGGTACCCAGAAAAGTTCTTGGTCGGTCTCCACATATAGAGAAAGAGTAACCCTGAATACAACCAACATCTTTGACTGTCATTTTGTTTAAAAATGGATCCACGAAGGAAAAGTTTAATGAAATAAGTAAAAAACAAGTAAAATTAAATAAGTAAAAATTACTAAAATAAAGTACAATCTTAATTACCAGTATTATTTTCATTCATTCCATATTTACTCTGCAAGATTTCTCGAATAGCCGTCTTGGAAATATTACTGATTACATTTTTCATCATTTTGTTTCTCATTTCTTCAACTTCATTAATCAGTGTACGAGAATCTAAAATGAAAAAAAAAAATTCCTTTTTATAAATTCCTCTTCGTCCACTTGAGTGAGGGAAAAGTCTACAGGAGAGGGAAAGTTGAAGGTATATATATATAAGAGGGAGTGTGTGAAAAAGATCATACAAGTTGACAAGTACACAGAGGGGGTACTTTACGGTCTATGTCGAGGAGTGGGGAGCAATTTCCGGTCGTCCCAGAACCGGCTAAACCTAACTACTCCCTTATATAATAATTATGACAACAATAGTTTAATACACTTTCTTTTGTCATGCCTCATGCTGAGTTATTTTTAAAAAAAAACTTCATCTTTCAAAGTACATTGTATTGGTCGATAATTCACTATCTAATTTTATACAAATTGGATTGTATTTTTCTTTATTTCGGAAAATCTTTAATATTGAATTAGCTACTTTATTCCCCTTTTCCCTAATGATAATTTGTATTTTGCAATTAGTATTGTATTCTACTTATTTTACTTTAATTTGAATTTAAAGAGGATTGTATTTCAGTTTCTACTTCCAAATGGAAAAGCCCGAAGACGAAGGAAACGGAAACAAATAGTATAGCTTTGAATAAGTTTTAATACGTGTCGAAGTTTAGAATTTTATAATATTTTATAATGGAAATAAATGTTTTCGGAGATTAGACTGAACTTTCAAAAAAAATGCAAATCCACTCAATAAAGAAGTTTTTTTTTATTTAAGGCGCGTCAACATCTCTGGTCATTGGCGCCATGAGCCTTCTCAGAGCAATGCCGCTCAGTTTCCATCACCGGATAGTGAGCTGTAGAGACTCCTAGGAAGAAAAAAATCTATGGGCAGCAAAGCTGGACTCGAACCCGGATCCTCTGCGTGAGAATCCAGTACGCTAGCCACTAGCTATTCCCCTCCCTTAAAGAAGCTTTGATTTGCAGAAAAACGCATCTAGATGAAGGAACAATATTGGGTCCAAGTATTATATCTTATGTTTGGTAATAATTTATCCTGAGTCCTTACCTTGGCTATGCTTTTGTGCTTTGTAAACTTTTATAACTTGATTCATAACATTATTAAAACTCTTCTTTACATTCTTCACAACATATTTTATAGCTTTTTTGTCTAAATCTGAAAATAATATTTATAAAAAAAAAATCATTGAATAATTCTAGTTTAACTTTAATAATCTGTTATATTTGGATAATCTGTTAATAAAATCAATAAAAAATATAAAATGAAAAAAAGATATTTACTTGGATAGTCACTTGTTTTGATAACACAAGATACATTACTAAATGCTTCGCCATAATTTTTCGGAAGTATATCTTTATCTACGGAAAACGGAAGTTTATTCATCATTTTGTATTCTTTTCGCAATTGATCTTTTTGAGAAGATAATAGCAATTCAACTTCATCTTTATTACCTGAATAATTATTAAAAAAATGTCTTGCGTTGGCGTAAAGATTGATATAAATAGGGATTTTCCAAGATTTAATACTCTAGTTTGAGATATTGTATATAATATTTATATATTTAAATATTTGGGATCAGTGCTAGAAGTCAGGGAAGGTTGGGATGAGGAAATTAATGTAAGAACTCAGCAGATTCGAAAAGTCGTGAGAATGCTACTTTTAAAGAGAATAAAAAAAGTATAGGCCAGGTTTCTTAGTACGGGGCGGAAGCGTGGATCACAACATAGAAAGTCTACAATAAAGTAAAGATTGTGCAAATGGATTATTGGAAGCGATGCTACAGAAGACGAGGATAGACAAAATGAGGAAGGGGGATGTGAAGAGGGAAATGGATGTAACGGAAAAAATTAAATAAAGATTGGCGAAAAGAAAGGTTAAGGACATTTGAGGAAATGGAAAAGCAGGAGAAGAAGATTAGCGAAAAGATGGTAGGAGGATATTGTCGTAGGAATGGTTGGTCGAGGTTTGAGAGAGGGAGACTGGTGGGGCAGAGTGTTTTGGAGACGGGAAGTGACTTGAACAGAAACCGGAATGAGCAGTAAGTATCAAACAGTTATATGTTTAAGGCTATTAGAATCATCGTTTGGGCAATTATTCATACCTTTTATTTTGACTAATGTAACAAATAAAAATTTAGGGCCCCCCTCCAAAATCTATTTAAAAAAAAGTAATATTATAATCATCATTATATTGCTATGGTCATAAAAGAGTAAATTATACTATTTATAATTCTAAACAATAATTAGTTAGTATTGTAGACATAAATAATAGCAATGGAGGTTTCAGGGGACTTCAGTCTTTAAATAGGCAAAATCTGCATTAATGTTGCCAAACAATAGAAATGACTGCATAAATTAGTTTATTATTATTATTAAAACTGGGTGCCTAGTTTGGCCCGGGACCTAAGCTATGCTTCCAATTCCCCCCCTCCCATTATCCCCCTAATAAATCTCCCCCGGTAGTCTGCCAGTTCGTCTACAGTATCCTAAGATATCTTTCAACTCCAATCCTCCCAGGCAATCTTGCGAGATTGAAGCCCTCCACAGATATACGAAACCTGGTGCCAGCGAAACGGGGACACTGATATAAATAGTGATATACCGTTTCCCTAATTCCATCATTACAGTTCTGACATATGGGGCTAGACGTCCTCCCTATATTATGCAAATGACTATATTCTGCACCCATGTGGGTCCAGTCACCACATCCACCAAGGTCCTCAGTCTTATTCTACTATGGAACAGGAAGTAGTCTGAAACTCCCTGCTTAGTCCCTTTGATAAATCTTTTAGCCTGGAGGCACCCCTGCGTTCCTCCCAGCATTTCTTCAAAACCCTCGTCTCCTAAAGTCTAATCTGACTATCACAGAACCTCTTAGTGACGGCAAGGGCCGTCTCGAGATAACAAAAAGGTAAGGAGGATCCCTCCCTAGCCAGCCGATCCGCCCTCTCACTGCCCTCTATTCTCGCATGTCCGGGTACCCAGTAGAGCTGCACTTTGCCCCTCCGAACTAAGGTATTAAACCTTCTCCCATCAATTTAGGAGACATCTCCCTCCAATACAGCTTGCTCAGAGCCCTCAGTGCGACCTTAATATCAGAAAATATCCGCACCTCTTTAATCTCTCCCTGCCATTCCCCCGCAAGGCAGCAGCATTCAATAATACCAATGACCTCAGACTGAAAGACAGTGGCCATACCCCCAAGGCCACAGAACTCCCCCGGTCTAACTCTTGCAACCATGCTCCCGCTCCTGTCAGACCAGTTCTCTTCTGCCTAGAGCCATCCGAATAGCAGCGAATAATGCCGTTAGCCTTATGAGAATATTCTCTCCTAGAGTACTAATACTAATCTCATAGTCGCTCTCAAATCCCCAATTTCTTTAATTAGTTTAAATATGAAGTATAAATCCATTTATATATTAGGTATTCTAAGGTCTTTTGGGCTTCGCGTATTCCTTGATTTTATAAAAAGATAATATATACAATAATAGACATATATATATAATATATGTCTGACACTTTTTTTTTTAAATGGATATGCACTGTGACCTGAAAGATCTATTTGTGCCCTCCGTACTCCCCGGAGCCTTCTCAGTACACTGCAATGACCTCTAGCTACAGACAACACTGTCTATCACTAGACAGTGAGCTGTAGAGACTCTTAGGAAAAGAAAATTTAAGAACAGCATGCTGGAGATTCGAAGCCGGGGACCTCCGCGTGGCTAATCCCTTCCCTTGGACTGGCCATCTATAGCATCGACGCCATAATTGGCAGATATTAATCAATAGCAAAGAAAGTATATCATTAAACTTGTTACTTGATTTTGTGAACTTTGAATTCCTCATTAAAATTTTTGCATATATTCACCTATGGCGTTGGCGGACCCAAAATTTTTTTTTTTCCATCATTCCCGCATTTGCCACTTCTAAATACCAACAGTTCATTAATACTAACGGCACTGACTTTAAAAAAAAATAATTTATAAAATAATTAAAAGATTTATTTTTTATAAATTGTTTAATATCGGGTCTACAAAACAGGGAGTGGACTGTATGTATTGTCTCCTGGCGTAACCAGGAGTTCCAAAGGGGGGTCTCGACAAGTTTGTATAATATGAGAAAACGGTTGTGAGCACTCACCTTGCAAATCTTCTAAGCTGGCACGTACTGGGCAGCGTATACCTGTTCAAACAGAGCAAATAGATCGATCTACAAGTCAGAATGAACCTTAAATATACCTGTTGCCCTGGAAGAAGCTGCAGGCAGGCGTCCTTGAGGTAATCCCAGATGAAATATAATGTACTACCAATGAGTTTAACTGTAATAGCTAACACTGAATTTGGAGGGTCAACAAATTCCACTAAAATTAACTGGGTGCTTATCCAAGCCGGGTGTCGGAGTAAAACTCTACTCAATCACAGCGGGTCCGACATAGAAAACAAAACTTATCAGCGGGTTGTTACTCTTAAAACAGAACTACATTCACTGGGTGATAGCACGAATAGCACATAACTGACCGGGTGTAACATTCAACACAGAGAAGTTCCCGCTTGGCGGCGCGGAGAGCCGGCGCGCCGTAAAGTGGCGCAGCCGAGCGGGGAAGTTCGTAAACATACCGCCCACCTTAAAAGCAATAGCTTTTAACAATACGGGTACTAGGGATTAAGAGAGGGGTTCAAAGGAAGCGGGAGAGGGAGCGTAAATCCCTCTGCTGCGGGAGTGGTGAAAAGGGAAAAAGGGATGGGATAGGGAAACGAGAGCCGGGAAGAGCAACGCTCATTCCGCGGTAGGTAAGGGAATAAGGCGGCGCACTGGACGGGTGATAACACCGCTGCCAGTGCGGACCGAGGCGACTCGGGAAACGTGATCAGGACCAGAGTGTAATGCTACAATACGGCCAACGGGCCAATCGAGTGGAGCAGCGTTGGCGCATCGCACGTACACCACATCACCCACCACGGCATCAGAGCCAGGGCGGTGCCACTTCATCCGCTGGAGCATGGAATTTAAGTACTCTCGCGACCAGCGCTTCCAAAATGTCTGGGCTGTACGGCGCAGTACTTGCCAGCGATGGCGAACAGAGGCTTCAGCGGGAATAGGGACCTCAGGCAGACAAAGCAATGAGGAGCCAATGAGAAAGTGTCCAGGGGTGAGATATCCTGCGGACTCATTAGGGTCCGAGGCAATAGGAATTAGAGGCCGGCTGTTTAACACCGCTTCAATGCGGGCAAAGAGTGTGAAATATTCCTCTGCAGAATATGGGCGTTCGCCGGCGAGGCGCACAAGCAGGGTTTTGACTGACTTAACTCCGGCTTCCCAAAGTCCACCAAAGTGCGGTGCATAGGGAGGGTTAAACTGCCAGGAAACGGCACGGTTACTCAGATGAGAGTCAATGACCGCGGAGGAGTCGCGTAGGAAATCATAAAGGGAGCGCAATTCTTTCGCGGCACCCACGAAGTTACGCCCACAGTCCGAATAAATACAATTCGGCAAGCCACGCCGAGCTATAAGGCGGTCGAAAGCGGCTAAAAAACAGTCCGTGGACAGTGCAGAGGCAAATTCTAAATGCAGGGCCTTGGTGGCCGAGCACACGAATAAACATAAGTAGCCTTTCGTGGTTACATAAGAGCGAAGTGATGCACTGCGCGTCGGAAATGGACCTGCAAAATCCACACCAACGTGAGCAAACGGACGGGCGGCTGTAACTCGGTGCGCGGGTAAAGGGGCCATGACCGGGTGATAAGAATGAGCCCTGAAACGATGACAGGTCATGCAGCGATAAATACACTTGCGAAGTAAACACCTCAGAGAAAGAATCCAGTACCTTTCGCGTATAGCTGGGAGCACGGTATTAGAACCAGAGTGCAGGTGTAAGATATGATAATGCGTACAAGTGAGCATCGATAAATGGGCCTGCTTTGGCAACAGCAGCGGGTGTTTCGAGCGAAACGGCAAAGAAGACTGCTGGAGTCTTCCGCCCACCCTGACGAGTCCAGATTCGTCAAGGAAAGGGTTTAGGGTAGCCAAAGAGGGGGGTGCAGGTAACGAAGTGCGGAGTGCGTGTAGTAAATCAGTAAAGTAGTGAGCCTGGGTTAGGCGAACTAGGGTGAGCTCCGACTGCATGAGCTCGTCAGTGGTCAATGGGACTCGGAGAGGCCCGCGATCATGAAAATCGAGTCGAGTAATGCGAGTGAACCGAAGGATCCAGGCGAAAACTCGCTTAAGTAGGGTGAAAGAACTGAATCTACGTAGGGATTCCAGCAATGTGTCTGGGGAGGGGTCGATGACGCTCGCACGGTGCAGGGTAGCTATTAAATTAGTAGCTTCAGTAACAGAGGTAGGTTCAGGGTGCGTTACTGCAAACGGAGGGGGCCAGAACGTCTTGGATAAGGTCAAAAAAGAGGGGCCGTGGAGCCACAAGGCCTGGGTTTCCTTCTTAGTGAAATTAACGGGGGGTATTGCCCGAGTAGCTAAATCAGCAGGGTTCTGTGAAGTGGGCACGTAAGCCCAGTGAGAGTCTGGCACCAATTCCTGAACCAGAGACACTCGGTTGGCCACAAAGGTATGTAGACAATGAGGGGGGGTGTGAAGCCAGTGAAGGACATCACGGGGGTCCGAGTAAAATCGGGGACGACTGGACACACCAAAGAGGGCGGAAACGCCTGAGGCAACATATAGCCTGCTGAGTAAGACCGCAGCACACAATTCGAGTCTAGGAATTGACAGAGTTTTGAGAGGGGCAACGCGCGATTTAGCTATCCATAAGGTGGGGTAGACATGAGCGTCTTGGCGAAAGATTAAGTAAATAGAAGCGGCATAGGCCTGGGCCGACGCATCGCAAAATCCAATCACCTCAATAGGGAAGGACGCTGAGTGAGGTACATAACGGGGAATGCAAATGTCAGTCACTAAAGGTAACTGGCGGATAATGGTTAGCGCGTTGCCAAGTAACGGCTCGTACAGGGGTTCATCCCAGGGCAACTGGGCGACCCATAGCTGTTGCAATAAAATTTTTAAAGTGGAGGTTACAGGTGCCAGGTAACCTAGCGGGTCAAACACTCGCGCAAGGTACGATAAAATGGAACGTTTAGTGAGATCGCCATAAAAGGGGCATAGAGAAAATCTTAACACGTCCGAGTTAGGGTCCCATAGGATGCCCAAAATTGGAAAGGCGTGTTCGCCGGAGTCAAATGGAATGGCACAACACTCGGGTTGATTTCGCCACTTGGCCAATAAAGCAGGAGAATTTGAGGCCCATTTCTTGAGTCTAAACCCGCCCTTAATGAGTAGCTCTTCGAGCTGCTGGCGAAGTAACAAAGCTGTAGGGGCGTCCGGGGCTCCGGTAATCAAATCATCGACGTAGGTGCATGTTTTAATGGCATTGGAAGCTAAGGGGTACGTTCCCCCATGGTCTTGAACGAGCTGTAACAAAACACGTTGGGCCAAAAAGGCGGATGGCGTTAAGCCATATGTTACGGTATTTAATTCCATTTCCTTGACCCCGCCTTTGGGGTTGGGGCGACACATAATGTGCTGGTGACATCGGTCTTGCGGGCGTATAAGAACCTGGCGGTACATTTTTTCAATGTCAGCCGTGAGGGCAATAGGGTTAAGCCTAAAAGAGAGTAGTATCGAACAAATGTCGCGCTGGAGCTTTGGGCCAGGTAGTAGGCGATCGTTGAGTGACAGATAATTAATGTCCTTGGCGGAGGCGTTGAACACCACTCGCACACGAGCGGAGTCGGAGGGGCCCTTGGTCACCACATGATGAGGAATAATGTAGTCCACGAAAGTGTCAGCCTCAGTCATATGGTTCAACCGTAGGTATTCCTGCATAAATTTAGAATATTCTGTATGAAGTGTGGGTTTACTCCGTAACCGGCGCTCCAAATTATTTAGTGAGGCCCGTGGAGGAATGGCGTTAACGGCTAACGGAGGGCTTCCCTGCTTGAAGGGAAGTGCGACTATGTAACGACCCTCAGCGTCACGGGAGTGAGTTTCAAGGAAGTGCTGTTCCACCCAGTCATCGGCAGGGTCAACATTACGATTATAGGGGACCTCTTCGATCTCCCAGAACTTCTGGAGTTGGCCAGCCAGATCGCAGGAAACATGGAGAGAAGTTAGGCGCATGTCAGGTTGCGCGGAGGCAAGGGCGCCTAGTATGACAATTCCGAAGTGAGTGGGAATGGTGGATAGGCCCTCCATATTCTGCACCGGGTCGCCTTGACATAACAGAAGTGGGAAGACTTCAGCTCCTAGGAGCATGTCCACGGGAGCGGGAGTTCCAAAATGCGGGTCCGCTAGAGGTAAGTGCGAGTACCGTTGAAGTAGCGACTGAGGTATAGAATGCGTGGGTAAGGAAGCTGCTATAGAAGGCAGCACTAACGCGTGTACAGGGAGTTTAAAATTCTTAACGCGTGACTGAAGAGTGCAATTAATGAGTCCGGAGGCTGAAACCGGCGCGTTGCCAACCCCGGTGACCTGAGCGCGTGTAGCGGCAGTGTGCAGTCCTAAAAGGGCCACACATGACTGGGATATAGCAGAAATCTGTGAACCCGGGTCCAAGACAGCTCGGATAACGTGTGAATTTCCCCAAGCGTCGGAGATGCTGGCGTTGAGGGTGCCCAACAATACCTGCGGCATACCAGTGTCATTGGCACTGAAAAAGCATGCCTGCTCGGGTTCTGCTGGTTTTACAGTGGGGGAAGGCGCTGCGGGTAGTGGAGCCTCAGGGGCTGAAGGGCGGTGAGAAGTGGGTGTGGGTTCGGAGTGCAGCAGGGTGTTATGCCGGTTAGACTGGCACACACGGCATAAAAATCGGGACTGACACTGAGAGCGTAAATGATTGCCTAGACAGTTGAAACAACGCCTTTTAGTACGAAGAAAGTCATATTTGCGGTCCAGAGATAAATTGGCAAACTGAGGGCAGACAGACAATACGTGTGGTGCGCGACATAAAATACAAACACGTGGAGGTGATTTGGAACGGCTCTCCGTACGGGGTTTCACTTGAGTAGGGTTTGAGTTGAGCATAAAAATGCTACGCGAGGGTGTTTTAACTTCTTTAGCAAACTGGGAACTACGAGTAGAGGGTGGAGGGTGAGGAGACAGTTCCATGGTTTGCACCTGCTGAACTACAAAGTCAATAAGGTTTTGGAATGTGGGTATTCCTGAAGTGGCCATTCGATCTTCGAACTTACGGGTAATGTCTGCATTTAAATTTCGAAGCGCTAGGGAGAATAATAAAAAAATCAGTTAAATCGTCCAAATTCATGGCCTTAAGGGCACTAACTGAGTTTCTATGTGTGTTAAGGAAGTCCTTCAAATGGGACAGAGAAGATGAGGATTGTTTTTTAAAGAGGTCGAGTTTTGAAAAATACATGGAAGCTATTCTACGTGGATTGGCATACCGAGATATCAGAGCTTGGTATGCTACCTGATAATTTTCGCCAGTTAATGGTAAGCCAGAAATGACAGAGGCGGCTTCGCCTTTCAGAGCGGTTTTAAGATATTGAAAACGCTGGGTGTCATTAATGCCTGGAGCTTGGTGTATCAATGACGTAAATAACGAGAAGAATTCCGGCCAAGCTTGTACATTTCCGTCAAACTGTGGGATCCGGATTTTCTCCAGCGGGTTGAAATGGCTAGTGGAAGCGCCTTGAGGTGTTGAAACAGTGGCCGAAGGAGGCGCAGGCTCTTGCTTTTTAAGAGCTAAGTAGAGACATTCGATTTGGATTGTCAAATCACGAAATGAGTTCCGAACTTGGCGCGTTTCGATTGGATCCTCCTTCTTTAAGACGACATTGAGGTCTAATAATTTCGACTGAACAATCTTAAATTCCTGAGCGAGCGGTTCCAACCGGGAGACATATGCTTGAAGAGCTGTTAGTTGTGAAATATCAAAATCTTTGACGATTTGGTATATGGATGACGCATCAGCGAAAATGTCCTCCCGCTCCGCCACCAAACGCTGAGCCGACTGCAGTACTTGGGAGTAATCGCGGGACGATTCGCTTTTGACCGATACTTGTTCCTTAGGCATTCTGGAAGGGTTAGGATGAATGAGGGTTGAACAATGCGAGGAACGAATGGAGTTGAATTAGCAAATTCAATTCGAGTCAGAATGGAAATTGATTTGAACTGGGGAATTTTAAATAGAAATCATAAACTGTAGCGGTATCCAAATACACTTTTAAAATTGAAGAGTTGCAACTGAAAATAAAATTAAATTAAACTACGAAGTGTTAATGTGCGAGGAGCAAATTCCTTCAACACAAGTACCGGAGAAGTTAATAATTTAAACGGTGCTACTTTAATAATTCGGGAGTTAAAGAACAATCAAAAGTCAACCACTTAATATTGTTCTCAATTAGAATAAAATAAATAGTTCAAAGAAATTAACTGTAATTAAATTACGTAAAAATAATCCGCAATAGTGAACAGAATAAGGAAACAAAATGAGTTTAAAATGTCCAGCTGTTTATAGACGATAAAGTTTTAATAAGATTAAGGGGGATTTAAACGTGTTTACGGAAATTATCAATTGGTAAACAAGAAAATATATCTGTTGGTAAACAAACGAGTAGGTGTGCGCTCGACCTGCGCTCGTGGTGAGACGTGGCAATTAACGTGTATGAGTTGTTAGCAAAGCTCACTAGATAGCAGTGTAGGAGGTTGAAATTTGAAGTTCGCGGCTTTTTTATGGAGATCGTACCAACGCGCCCAAAGTTGAGAGCGCTTTGAAAAATCAAACCAGTGAAGAATAATTGAATTTGTACTTTACACCCTCTTCCACTTTGCACACAGGAAATCAACAAATAACTCTATTTTTAGACCAAACGAATACAAACTTGTACTCAACTTTGCAAGATTTGTCGTTTTTAAGACTTTACAATTTACTTATGAATAAAACTTTAATTATGTGAATTTGGAATTTCTGGATTGAAATTTGAAAATTAATGAGTAGAATTGTTGAAAATGACAATAGGGTAATTACTCAAATTGTTTCGAGTAAATTTAATTGAAATTACTTCCGTTTCAATAAATTTGGGTATAATTTAATTTAAATTGGGTTCAAAATTTGCAAAATTGGACTTCTGGGATTTTCGTATTCTACAAAATTATACAAAACCGTACGAAATTCGGTTCGGTATGACCATTTATGTTTAATATCGGGTCTACAAAACAGGGAGTGGACTGTATGTATTGTCTCCTGGCGTAACCAGGAGTTCCAAAGGGGGGTCTCGACAAGTTTGTATAATATGAGAAAACGGTTGTGAGCACTCACCTTGCAAATCTTCTAAGCTGGCACGTACTGGGCAGCGTATACCTGTTCAAACAGAGCAAATAGATCGATCTACAAGTCAGAATGAACCTTAAATATACCTGTTGCCCTGGAAGAAGCTGCAGGCAGGCGTCCTTGAGGTAATCCCAGATGAAATATAATGTACTACAAATGAGTTTAACTGTAATAGCTAACACTGAATTTGGAGGGTCAACAAATTCCACTAAAATTAACTGGGTGCTTATCTAAGCCGGGTGTCGGAATAAAACTCTACTCAATCACAGCGGGTCCGACATACAAAACAAAACTTATCAGCGGGTTGTTACTCTTAAAACAGAACTACATTCACTGGGTGATAGTACGAATAGCACTTATCTGACCGGGTGTAACATTCAAAACATAGGAGTTCCCGCTTGGCGGCGCGGAGAGCCGGCGCGCCGTAAAGTGGCGCAGCCGAGCGGGGAAGTTCGTAAACATAAATGATTCCCTTCAAATACTGGATTGTAGTTTATGTATTGGAATAAGTGACTTGAATAGGGAGTAGAAGTGAAGAATAGGTGGATGTTAGTTAGAGAGCTATTACTCGAAATACAAACTACTGAATTTACGAAAATAGACTATATTTTAACAAGATTAACAATAATTTAAATACTAACTAAGATGTACAACTGTAAATGATTATGAATGATAATAAATATATGTTTAAACCTTGAATAGGGACGCGCTCGCGATGTGTGAAACTTAACTGCTTGAACTGACGTGAACTGATGTCTGAACGTTGAATACTGATTTGATACTGATGTATAACTGATGTAGACTAGTATAATACTGATGTATAACTGATAAAATACTGATGTATGACTGATGTAGACTGGTACATTACTGATGTATGACTGATGTAGACTGGTATATTACTGATCCCCTCATCCAGTGAGTGGAGCGACGTTTATATTGGTATCACTTACACATTGACAGGTGTGTAAGTACGAGCCACACTAAGACATCTCTTGCAGTGTTGTTGACCCTATTTCTTGATTGGTCGGTGACCAGGGTGAGTTAGATCAGTGACCAGGTGGCGACAGATGGTGGCCAGTCGGTGAATATCAGAGACTGTTTGTTAATAGATGGGAGCCCTTTTGAGTGTTCGTTGACCCTTGCATGAAGGGAATACCGGCCAGGTGGCTTCTTCTACACTGACAGTATAATGACCCCTGTTTGAAAGGGTTTTAGCGGCGTTCCTTTGACCGTGTTTAACCCTTGTTTGAAAGGATTTTTGTTTGCCGCGGTTCTTGACCTGAAGATAGCGCCTGGCTGGAACCACTAGTTATAATTTTTAGATTTATAATTTAAAAATTATATCTTTTTCTTCTTGCTATCACATTACATTTATACTACCTAAACTATGAAACATAATTTGAGTTTTTATTACAGAAAATCAGTAAATATTATTATATAATAACAATTAAGTTTACGATTTTATTGCTAACTTCCATGACTTTAAAGATTCCATAACTTTCTTACCATGTTGAGTTGGATACATGTATTTAAAGTATTGTACAGTAGTATCGTCTTTCTTTTCATTATTTTCCTTGTTTGGTTGTTCTTGCGTTTTACTTGGCCTCGTGGTCTTTCCTTCCTAACATAAACAGAGAATGTGTTAAGAATCTAAATACATATATAGTTAACAAGAGAATAGCCTTTCAATTATTTGGCAGGGGATCTACTGCGAAAGGAATTGTTGCAATCGTGTTACATTTTTATGAAATTAAATTATCACACAAATTACTGTTTGTTTTGAGCACCACAAAGTAAAAAAAAAAAACAAATCCGATGTGAATCTGATGAAGCACCGCACATGAAGCTTCCCAGAAATTTGTTTTCAAACTACAGCTAGTTAAAGCGCGAGCTGGAACATTGTAGTTAGTCTAGTCTAGCATGTTTAAAGAAAATCGATTTTTTTCTCGATATTTTCTTTAAAAACAATCAGTACAATCGCCATACTATATGTTGATGGAGTTTGATGAAAAACCTTCCCATCGGAGCAATCAACTAATCCGTAATGAATTTAACAAGTTCCGGGTTTCTTTGTATTTAAGATATCCAATCAAGTTTATTGAAGATAAGTTAGATTAGATTAAAAATCTTCAAATTCTTGACAGAGACGGCATTTAAATGAAACAATAGATTACAAAGGTAAGAATTAATATTCATAAATGTATGAACAAATTATTTTTTAAAAATCAAGAAATATTATAAATAAAATTTAAAAAAAAATGCATATATAGAAATAGTATGATTAAATGAGACTTAAAAAAAAATATCTTAAATGTATTTGAAAGCAGAAATATTTAAGCAAATGTATATATATATAAACAGCTAGTGATATCTATGTTTTGCCAAAAAGGAACTATTTTAACAATATGTTTAATTTCTAACAAGGGAAGGGATTAGCTCAGTGGTAGTGCGCGTTGGACTCTACGAAAGATTTAGACAAAAAGTCTATAAAATATGTTGTGAAGAATGTAAAGAAGAGTTTTAATAACGTTATGAATCAAGTTATAAAAGTTTACAAAACTCAGAAGCACAGCCAAGGCAAGTTTCAGAATAAATTTATTACCAAACATAAGATATAATGCTTATGCCCAATCTTGTTCCTTCATCTAGATGCGCTTTACTGCAAATCAAAGCTTCTTTAAGGGAGAGGAATAGCTAGTGGTTAGCGTACTGGACTTTCATGCGGAGGATCCGGGATCGAGTCCAACTGTGCTATCCATAGAGTTTGTTCTTCCTAGGAGCCTCTACAGCTCACTATCTGGTGATGGACAGGGCTGTCTGTAGCTAGTCGTGATTACGGTGAGAAAAGTATATTTAGCTTAGAGTAATTGCATGTTGTTGTCTAGTTAGAACTCTGCTTGTTTAGATTAGCATCCAGGTTTTATTAGCTTGGTAAACGTTTCAAGGTTCAGGCTTAACTTATGATTGATGTAGCGTTTTTAGTGTTTTACGCGGAGGTTCCGGTTAAGAATCAAGTATTGCCCCTTAGATTTCTTTCTCTTCCTAGGAGGCTCTACAGCTCACTGTCCGTGATGGGCAGAGCTGTCTGTAGCTAGAGAACACTATCCGGAGGCCGGTAGTGCACTGAGAATGCTTCGGGTGCCAAAAAAAAAAAAAAAAATCCAACAACCTTAACAATTTACTTTATAACAAACTAGCTAACCCGACCATGCTTCGCTGGACTCAGTCTGATTTTTAGGCTTAACCATGCGTGATTTTGATAATTTGTTTCGATGCTTTGGAATACCCTGTCTACTAATTCTTCTTTTGAATGTACAATGCTGCAGAAATTAGATGGGAAGGTGGTTTTCCCGTTTCTGGATTTGTAGGAGCAGTGCCGTTCCGAGTTCGAGTAATTGTCTTGAAAATATGGCAGCTGTTGGATCGTTTTGAAGTTGAATTCTAATATTCGTTGTTAAATGAATTTTTTTTACTGTGCTCCAAAGAGTTGAATATTTCAAGCAGGCATGCAATTCATCAGCGGGTGTTGAGCGAGGTATCACTGGAAGCGTTTGCCTGAAGTCACCCGCTAGTAACACCAATGCTCCACCAAATGGAACCTGATTATTTAGCAAACTTTCAAGTATGGTCTAATGCTTCCAATGACTTCTTATAAGCCATTGTACACTCATCCCATACAATGATTTTGCAGGCCCGAAGAACCTTTCTTATTCCTGAAATGTTACATGTTGGGTTTTCTGTGAAGTGCATATTTAAGTCATGACAGTTTAAGAGCTGAATGCGCTGTTCTACCTCCTTCCATCAACGTAGTAGCAATACCTGAAGAGCAAGTGCTAACGCAATATGGCCGTTTGAACGGATTTTAGCTCGAAAATTGCCGTTTCCATGGGAACATCGGCATAGAGGTACTTATAAATAGTTGAGAAAGAGGTTCAGAGAGTGAGCCACCATCGCAACGCGTCTGAGTCTGTCTATTTCTGCAAACCTCGCGAAAAACGCTCGGAGAAATTCCCGTTTCCGTGGGAACTTGGGAGTAAAAAGTAAATATAAACACTCTTATATAGAAATGCAACGTTGTGTAAAAATTTCAAGTCAATCCATCGACTACTTTTCGAGTTTTGCGGCCACAAACATACGGATACTGAATATTTATATATATAGACTAGCTAACCCGGCCACGCTTCGCTGTGGCTCAGTCTGATCTTTAGGAAAGTAAATAGAAATATTATAGTTAACATAGATTCAGCAAGATAACACTTCTTTCAATTTAATACCCTACTTTGCGTTGCGGTGCATTGAATGGAAAGAAAGGAAAAATGTTTTTAACCGAAAATCTTTTTTTATTGTAAAACTAGCGAATGGACTACATTTTTTGTTTGTCCGTTTTCTGCATAAACATAAAGATCAGATAGTTTACCGACTCTAGAGCATGCGACATATAATTGCCCATGAGAGAAGCATTCGTTTTTTAATTCAAACCGCACACTTGCAAAGTTTGTCCTTGCGCTTTATTGATAGTCATAGCGAACGCAAGACGTATTGGAAATTGAAGACGTTTGAATTCGAACGCCATATCTGTCGAAATGAGTGGTATTCTTGGAAGTAGTATGTCTTCACCTTTATGAGGTCTAATAAGAATTGTTGCTTCCATTAGATTATTTATCATTTTTTATCTACTAATCGTGTACCACTGTATAACTTTGACTGATTGATGTTTCGGAGTAATATAATTGGCACTCCAATTTTCAAATTTAGAATGTTAGGCGGCAATCCGGGAACATCGAATGAATTAAGAAATTCCATTGGAAAATTCACTACTTCACTTTGGTCCCTCACGACTCAATGGATTTGTATGTCACTGTTTCACCTGCGATTCTGTATGGAATGATGTTGTTCATATCGAGTAGGTCGACAGTTTCAGCCGCTAGAATGGCTCTTCCGCTTAACCATGCGTGATTTTGATAATTTGTTTCGATGCATTGGAATACCTTGTCTACTAATTCTTCTTTTGAATGTACAATGTTGCAGAAACTAGATGGGGAGGTGGTTTTTTCCCCTTTTCTGGATTTGTAGGAGCAGTGCCGTTACCGAATTCGAGTGATTGTCTAGAAAATATGGTAGCGGTTGGATCGTTTTGACGTTGAATTCGTTGTTAAATGAATTTTTGTTACTGTGCTCCAAAGAGTTGAATATTTCAAGCAGGCATGCAATTCATCAGCTGCTGTTGAGCGAGGTATCACTGGAAACGTTTGCCTGAAGTCACCGGCTAGTAACACTAAAGCTCCATGAAATAGAACCTGATTATTTCGCAAGTCTTTCAATATATGGTCTAATGCTTCTAATGACTTCATATAAGCCATTGTACACTCATCCTATACAATGATTTTGCACGTCCGAAGAAGAACCTTTCCCATTTCTGATGTTTTAGAAATGTTATATGTTGGGTTTTCTGTGAAGTGCATGTTTAAGTCATGACAGTTTAAGAGCTGAATGCGCTGTTCTACGTCCTTCCATCAACGGAGCAGCACTACCTGAGAAGCAAGTGCTAACGCAATATGGCCATTTGAACGGATTTTAGCTCCAAATTTCCCGTTTCCATGGGAACATCGGAATAGAGGTACTTATAAGTAGTTGGGAAAGAGGTTCAGAGAGTGAGCCACCATCGCAACGCGTCTGAGTCTGTCTATTTCTGCCAACCTCGCGAAACGCTCGGGAAGTTCCTGTTTCTGTGGGAACTTGGGAGTAAAAAGTATATATAAACACTCTTATATAGAAATGCAACGTTGTGTAAAAATTTCAAGTCAATCCATCGCCTACTTTTCGAGTTTTGCGGCCACACACATACGGATGCTTAATTTTTATATGTATAGATATTCTTTTTGGCCAAATATAATTGATTATTAATAGTTGTTTATATTAGTTTATACAGTAATACTAATAAAAAACTCCGATGTGAAACACTCAAACGACTTTCTCTCACTGCAATCAATAAAGTTGTAATTGACAGATTCTCTTCGCACCTATAATTTATTAAATGTTTGTCTTTAGTTTTCTATCAAAGGAAGAATCTAAATTTAATAAAATGACTTTTTGGGAGGAAAGCATAACGTTCGTCCGCCGCCTACCAGATACTGTTTTTTAAATGAATGTTTCACTAAATAGTTTCAAACAAAAGTAATCTTTATATTTACAGTTAGAATACCAAATTTAAAGAAATTCGACGGTGTTTTTATGAAGAAAATCGTGAAAACTAAAAATTTAGATTCAGTAAAAACGCACTTTTGGTTTACTCACTTGCTTGAAATTCGAAATATTAGCAATACATTTAATTCTATTTAATGTTATTTAGGTATCACAATTATATAATAAATTTGAAATAGCACTTTAGAGGAAAATATGACCTCACCCCACCCCCCCAAAAAAGCCCCCTTAAATGACTACCCCAAGGAAATGTTTCAAATTTTGCGATTTTCTCAAAAATGTCTCCGACGATTTTCTTGAAACTTCCTGAATATAAACTAAACATACAAAGATCTACAACTTTTATTTAAAACATTTCTCTGGGAAAATGCATTTAAGGGCACTTTTGGAGGAGGGGTGGGGTTATGTTTTTCTCTAAAGTGCTATCATAGTTGATTATACAATTCTATCATCCAAACAAAATTAATTAGAAATAAATAGATGGCTGAAATTCCGAGTTTCAAGAAAATTAGTAAAACCGGAAGTGCGCTTTTACTTGACAGTTTTTCGACGAATTTCATTAAATTTGGCACACAAACTATAAAGTTTGTCAATTGTAATTTTGAGAACTGGAGTAAGAGAAAGTTGTGTGAGTGTTTCACCCCAGATTTTTTTTTTTATTTCTGAACTGCTCACTATAAGGTTGAGAGTTGCAGTTAACTTCCAAATGTGATATTGTTCACAGCTTACAGTGCATAAATGATTGAAGGATATTATTACTGATAGTTGATTCCTTTTTGCACAATATACTCGTACATTACCAAAAGAAAAGAGAATTGAAACTAAAAATGTATAATATACAATTAATTAATTACCTTGGCATCTTTACATTCGCATTTTTTACTAGGCCTACACAGGCTATACAAAAAAAATGGATTTAAAAAACAGCATAAAGGTAGCCAAAAATTTCTTTTGAAACTCCTTCTTGTTCTCCGTAAACAGCGTGATAAAATTTTACAAAGAGGCTGTTCACAACATTTTCGTATCCAATCTGTCTTTAGAAGTTCCATTTTTAGTAATGTACATGATACACAACACATATTGCAGAAAGCAAGTGGCAATTTCAATAGTACGATCCCAGGAAATATGCAAAAAAAGAAAATATTCACAAAAGCTTGTGCTGGCCTGTGAACAAATGTTAATAATAATAAATACTTCATTTATTTAAGGAAAGTTGTAAAAATACCACTTTTACAAACTCGCCGCCTTCAAGTTTGCCGATAATGAGCGCAAGCGAGTGGGGCAACTCACCGATTATTGTGTAAAAGACATTATTTTCGCACTAAGTATTATATTTTTTTCTATAGCGGTGAAACTATTTAAAGGTATTAATAAGATATCACTAAGAGAACGGGTTATCCATTGCACGAAAGGATGGTTACAACAAAGAATTTGTAAAACATTAAGTTAATGTTAAGCAGAATTATATTTTGTTTTCTGGTATTTTAATTAATTAATTAATTTATTGTTTTTATTTTAAGGCGCGTCAACATCTATGGTCATTAGCGCCTGGAGCCTTCTCTCGTTACAGACAACATTGTCCATCAACGAACAGTGAGCTGTAGAAGTTCCTAGGAAGAAAAAAAAATCTAAGGGTAGCACTGGACTCAAACCCGGGACCTTCGCGTGGGAGTCCTATGTACTAAGCACTTAGCTAATCCCTCCCCTTCATTTATTTAAGTTGGTTTTAATGTTTAATTGAAGAACTTTTACTTTACACTTGTACTATTAATATATTTTAGCAATTTCATTGAAAACTTGAAATTTGTAATTGAAAGATATAGTGCAGCAAATTTTTTAATTAATTTCTACAGATTAAAAGTACCAACTTTAGCCATTAAGGTCCTCACGCGTTGGTCTAATGGCTAGCGCACTCGCCTTTCGTGTGAGAATTCAAGGTTCGATTCCCGTGAGGGCAAAGTCAGTGTTGACCCAGCATCGTGATAAAAAGTGGGAAGCTACAGTTAGTAGCGCCCTAGGTAGCGAAGGCTGGAACTAAACGGCGTGGGAACTGCGGCGTGCTTACCACACGTCCCTCTATTCAAATCGCCGTCTGGCAAGCCTTGGCCCTTCATGGGTTGTTGCACCATAGGATTTTTTTTTTTTTTTTAGCCATAGTGTAATAATTGTCACATTAATCATCTCTTGTAGAACACAAATATATGCATTATTTTTGTTTTTTTTACTTTTCAAATATTGTGTAATTTGTTATAAAGAATGGAAAAATTACTTGGATAATATTTGTATCTGCCTGGATCGACCGGCCGGGCTCACTGGATAACGTTCTGAATCTCTCACTAAATGTGTAAGTGCCCAGTATGATTCTTTATATTTTGTCATATTTTTTGCTTCACATTCAAAAAGTAACCACATACCATAATTTGCTACTGTCACAAACAAAAGTCCAAAAAGAAATTTCAATAAACCTAAAACAATTATTAATTAATTATAATTAAATATAAAAATAATTATCCGTAAATAATTTATTATATTATTATTCTATTTATTATTTCAATAAGATTATTCAGTTTTGTTATTCTTCGTTTTGAATTATAATTATATATATATATAAGTATATATATTTTTTCATATTCCTCTCAGACTCAAAATATATATATCTCCGATGAAAACTCATATCAAAAATCTGACACATACATGCAACAACAATGGTTTCTCAAATAGCAGAATAAAATGTAACCCAGAATGTTTTTTTGAGCTCAATAATGATTCCAATTACATATATTTCACCTTTATTGGAATATATATATATATAACATAAGAAATCGGGAAACTCATCAATTTTTTTCATTAATTATAAAAGGAAAGCTTAGAAACTAATTTTTGGGCGCCAGGTTATCTCGAATAACCAGATATTAAGTTAGTAAAATGTGTATACATTCAATGTGTACGTACGTTTTTCAAGAGAACAGTAAAGACAAGTAGGGAAATATTCTTCTGTGGTACCAATTTTGTATATATATATATATGGTTGGAACTTCCAATTTTCATGCTCAAATTCACAATTGGCCCGACAGACAGAAAACGGCAAAAAAACAATAGGCAGTCAGACGGCCAGATCTCTCCTACTACTTGCCGGCACAGCTCTGCTACCTATCGGCGGAGAGAGGACTCTAGTCCTTGCCTTTAGGGCAGGTCATGCCATCTATTGGCTACCCCTGTGAACTAATCGCTCATTTCACATAAATAATTATTATTTGTTTGGTTACAAAGAGAAAATAAAAATGTGTAAAGAGTTTTGAAGATTTTTAGTTTCTCTTATTGCTGTAAGAGGAAGTATTGCAATAAAATCAGATTTTCGAAATGTGTTTTAAGCGGAAATAACTTCGCTTGTCCAAATTATTAAATGAATTTTTGAGGTTTACCTGATTTTCTTCATAAAAGTTACTACATTTCTTTTTTAAATTTAGTAAACTAACTAATCATATAAAAAGCTTATATTTGTAATTTTTTTCTTAAAAAAATTTATTTCGATGTTAGTTTTACACAATAAAAACCGTTTACATATTACGTGTAGATCAACCCCCAATATATGTAACAGAACTAAATATTTTAAAAAAAATTACATTTTCTAAACAATCTTTTCAATTAGAACTCTATTAAGAGTTTTAAAAATAAATAAATAAATGAATAAATAAAATAAAAAGAAAAAATAAATAAATAAAATAAAATATTTGATTATATAATAACTTGAACATACTTTAATAATTTAACTAAATGTTTTTTAGATTCAGAGGAGGGTGCCTCCTACTACGGATTAGTCAAAGTAAACATAGATTATTATAAATTACATAAATTATATTATTTATAAATATAATTTATAAATTATATAAATAAAACTAACAAATAGGATTTGTAATCTGACTTTAGAGGTCAGTATTGTTTTTCTTCATGCACTCCACACGTTTTTGTAACAAAAAAACTTTTTGTAACAATCTAATATTCACATTACAAAAATTGCTAAGAAATTATTAAGATTGTATTATGATAAAATATTTTACATACCCATAATTAAAAATACGAGATAAACATAGACGACATATAGAAAGAAATCTTTGAATATAAAAGGTGATATTGAAGTTTCTACACGTTCATACGCAGGATCTTCAGTATCTATTGGCAACGCTCCAGAAAAACCAGCAGCGTGGTAATGTTCCAGCGACATGTGATCACATTTCAGCCCAGCAATTGATCCTATACAAGCACATAAACAGTGCCACATGCAAATGCAACGATCATAATTTTGGATGCGTATTCTTCGTGTAGCCACTAATTCTTTCCTTTTGTTCATTAGTTCAACTGTTGAAAGAATGTAAAGTAATTAATATAGTATTGGGATGCTTTGTTTGCACTAAAAGCGAATATTGGACATTCGCTTGCATTAAGAACGCAAAAGAGTGTATACTTATTTTGTAGGTTGTTAAGTATTACATATGTGACTTGTTATTTTTAATCTAAAATCTTGGAAAACATTTCCAAAACGAATTAACCAAAATTTAATAAAAGAAATAATGAGATATAGATGAAATGAAATATTTTACTTACTGGAACAATGAAATCTTGTCACAGGGAGCCTCCCATACAAAGATACTCTATATTTATGTACTTTCTGTGGTGCTATATATACTAAAGGTCCTTCATTTTCTGTCCAAACTTGTGGTATTTCTGGAGGGCATCCTTTCATACGTGGATAAAAAGCAGACGATGTAAGTCCTGTATTGGTCACTAATACAGTGATACGAGTTTGATGTTCACAAGTTGAATCTATATAAATCTCGGATATTTGAGCTGTGGAACTAATATATTATTTATAAATAAATGGCATTTTTTTTTTAACGGTAGGCCCCCTCAAAGGTGGCAGATAATTGGAAACTGTAAACATTTTATCACTTTATGGTTGAAGAAAAATAATTTTACAACTCATTTTATGTGGTTATCAAAATTGGGAGGGATATTTTACTTCAATTTCTATTCAGTTATTTTAAGTTTTGTTGTCATTGGTAGTATGTTTGATTTTTACATAGTAATATAGATTTGTTTTAGACTCGTAGGAATATTGAGTTCTGATTGAGATGTCTGATTAGTCTGTTTGAGTTCGAGTATAATTATAGATTTAAAGGATCAGGCACTTATTAAGTTTATTTATAAAATTTCTTTGTTTTATTTACTTATTTGGTTTTAGCATCAATTTTCAATTTACAAAACACTAAGGTCTTCGGATGGAGACCGCGTCAATAATTTGTTCCAAACCGAAGTTTCCCTATATCACAATAGACTTCTTCAAAGTAGTATTGACTTGATTTATAGTACAACACTGGCAAGAATCAGGGTAGGTTGTTGTAAAACAAAGCATTAGGACGGCTACTTCCCCCTTCGTATTATATGTAAATGGATTTAGTTAGTGGGCGTGGCTTAACTACCCCTGCCTTTTTTTCTTTTAGACACACCTTCTGTGCGGTGGCGGAGCACGTGCTCATACCCGTCCGCACGTAATAACACCTTAAGTGAAGAGCCAGCTGAGCGTGAATATTTTTTTCATGGCCCTCCCTAATCTCCCAGTAATCGATATTCTCCCCTCCAAGTTATCGGAAGGGGAATATCCCTCTTAACCTATCTAAAACCAAATATACCAAAAAACCAAATAACAACATAGGCCAGAAATAACAAGAGAAGACCTAAATATCCAAAAACTGTTTACAAGTCTATAATTTACAAAAACCACGTATATATTCATACTGCTCAAAACAATATATACGTTGATACTGTTCCAAACATCTGCACTAAAAAGCTAAATAGCAAGGTTTCAAACATGTACTGGAGGTAAATAGGCAATAAGACAATATAACTAAGCAACAACAAACAAACCCCGTAAAGCAAGTAACCCCGCTTTATTTACCATTGCCTCGAACACCGGCGGGCCAAGGCCCCCTCAGCAAACTCACGGAATGCCTCACATGCGAGTAGGTTGCCAACGACAATACACTAGTAATCAACCCTAGATGAAAACCAATCTTCCGTTTCATGCGCGCTCTCAAATACCATACAAATCACGAAACAAGAGGACCTGCTCAGCTAGCTCTTCAACCAGACTTTCACCAAACGTTCGCAATTCCTAATCTCATGTACCTCTGCAGCACAATGCCCACTGTCGATGACGAACTGCCTACAAACCGCGTACACATGCCCGTACATCTCTCACTTAAAGCAATACCTCACACCGAGAAAATTCTGGTCTCAGCAAGAATGCCATTCAATATACAGTCTTTTACGGAGCTGCAATAAACTCCTGAATTTCGGAGAAACCTCAGCAATCCAGTTTACCAAATCTTCCCGTCACAGACCCGCTCGAAACCTCAAACGAAATTGATACGTTTGAACGAAATCCAGATAAGTCCTTCAATTTCTCATTCTGTTCCAAAATTGCATCTACAATCTGATCCTCCGAAGGCAACATTTCTACATCCTAGATAATCACCCTTGGCCCCCCCTTCGACCAGGTATATTTGCCTGAAAACCATGATGCTTCAAGATCTTACTTGCCGCAATGCGAGAGGCATACTCATGCGAACCTGTTTCGATTGCACTACAAAGATCTCTGTCGCGATGGGCTGCCCGCAGATAAACTTCTCGCTCAACATCCCTAGGGAAACCCGTGGGGTCTTCACTCCCTAGGAATAGCTAAACGTAACCCCTGCCTTATATGTGATTGGATATAACTTTGGTCTAAGTTTCCCTCGACTGCCTTGTTGCCAATGTTTCAGCCTTCTCACGTTCGAGAAAAGCCGTTGATTATTTTTCCTTTTTCTTTGCTTTCTCTGAACAGGAACAGCCATGTTCTACTTGGACAGAGACCATCATTAACCAGTTTCCTTTTTCCCAATTCCTACGTACTCTCTAAGGACATTTTTATAAAAATTGTTTACTTGGGAAAGGACTTTGGTGTCCTCAAAATTTATTGCATTCCTAGTTGTAAATCAATGTTCTGCAAGTACAGACTTTTCCAATTTGTTATGTCTGACACCATGAGTGTTCACTTTAAGCCGTATTGTTACGGACTTAATCTACCCCGAACTATTAAACAATTTCTTTTATTTTCAGAAGCAGAATTATGAGGCTCCGAACATTCCATAAGCAACCATTGAATCCAACTTGACCAAAAATCTTCGCCGAACAATAGAGTCCCTATGATGTAAAACGGATAAATAGAACATTAAGAGGCAATTCCAAATAATTTGAGTTAAAAGGAATTTTATTTTTACTTGTATAGTCCCTAGTGAATCAATAATAATTTTTAATATGAAACGTATCCAATGACTTATTTAAAACTATCCCTTCTTTTAAGTCACAAGCAGTTCATACTTATAAACAGTTCTTACTCAGGTCTAACGAGTCCATTTCGATCAATTGGTACTTCAACTTCGACAACACTTTGGTAAGAACCAGTGAAATCTAAAGAAAGAAAATCTCCCACTTCTTTATGGAATTTAATTGGCTCATCAGAAACCTTGGCATAGTTTTCTAAAAAATATTTACCCGGTTTTCCATTCTTTCTTGCTTCCTGAAAACAGTTAGAAAATAGTATTTACAAACAAAAAAGGTTCAGAATGTGACAAAAGCTAATTTTTGATATGATTATATATGGTTTTCTGGAGGTGAAGCCTCAAAGTTCGTAACATTTCGGAAATGATTGCTTTTAAACGGAAGTAGCAGGTAAAATGATTGTTGTGGCCTTGAGAAGTTCGTATTAAATGAATAATAATAATAAATGCAGGACTTAAAAAAAAATGTCATTTTCATCATTGGATATGTACTTTCAAAAGATATCATTTCCAACAAGCCATTCCACGTAGGTAATATAGACAATAAAATCTGTACTTTCTGTCAAATAAATACAATTGAAATTTTAATTTATAATTTTGCACAAAAAAAAAATTTTGTCAAGCATTTTTTGATGTTGCAGAGGTTACTGAATCTACGATAGTGCTCTGCCTTGACGTAGAAAAAATATTGCCATCTATTGAAATACGGTAGATTAAGAAATATCGATTTGAATTAAGCTTTATGATCCAGTATCCTAGTTGGGCAGTAATTAATTACATGAGTATTTAATTACACCTTCAATTACATGAGTAAAATTCAATAGGAAAACAGTTCAATGATCCAAAATATAAAAATAACTGGTTCCAAAGAACAATTACACTGAAGTAAATGTAATATCCAGTCACAATTACTGTTAAATACAATACAATAAGGGTGTTAAATACAATATTGTTTGTCACTATGTAATTGTAATTGCAATTACAATTACATGTACTTGTAATTGAAGTAATAATAGAATTACAAATACAAATACAAAAAGAAAATTGAGTAACTGAACAAAAGTAAACTCTGCCACATTTCCACTCAAATATCTCTTGAAAGAAATATTTAATAATAAATATTTCTCAATAGAAATTACATTATTAATGTAAGTAAATTTATTTCTTGTAAGTCAGCAGTTAATAAATTAAAAATTTTTCCTAACATATGACTTTTTTCCTTTTTTTTTACCGTTGACTAATATCAAATTACTTTTTTTTAGTGCCACTTCGGCGTTAACAATTGTAATTACCAATAACAATTACTTGGAATTGCAGATGTACAATTACAATTACATGTAATTGTATTGGTAATTGAATTACTTTGGCTCAACCAGTAACTGTAATTGTGCACCACAATTACAATGATTCCTAAAGTAATTGCAATTACCGATTACAATTATATGTAATTGTAATTATTTTTCTGCAATTTCAAATTACAGTGATTGGTAAGTAATCGTAATTGTAATTAAAATTACTTTTTGCCCAACTCTGCCAGTATCTTGTGTATAGATTTGGCCAAATAAGAGGTATTTGAACTAGAATGGCATATTTCTATGCCAACTGTTGGCAAGCCGAAAAAGCCAAAATTCCCTAAAATATTCCTTGTGAGGATGCTCTCAAAAGAAGGGAGAGCTCTAAGATCGTCTTTGACGGGTAAAACATAAAAATAAAAATTAACCATCGCTTTATCAATAATGTACAATAGAGAATTGAACTTATAAATTGCGTTTAAAAGAATTATTTTAAACACATAAGACAATAATTATATTGCACATAGCTTTCTCTAGAAGTCAGTTAACTGCACAGAGAAATGATAATGGAAAGTGATTTCTTTTTCTATAAAGCGAATATTATTTTTGAGTAAAGTTTCTTATGGCTTCTGCTGCTAAAGCAACTCTAAGTTTCTGCTACGCCCTTCGATGGGTAGAAGTGACTAAAAGTAAAAATGTGGAGACTTATGAAGGGTTCACTTTAATTCTGATTTTTGTGACAAGTATCGTTTTTTAATGGTCTATCCCACTAAACAGACTTTTTTTGTGTGGCTTTGAATACTTCCACTCTCTGCAGTCAGCGCTAGGCAGCTATACAACTAGCGGCAAATAATAGTCACGTTTTAAGCCAAAAGTTTATTTCTGGTTTGTATTAAAATTGTGTTTAATTTGGTTGGATTTTAAATAACTGCCACATTACTCCAGGCTTAGCGTTAAAAATAGATTTGACACCACATTTTTATATTTGTTCTAACTTAAATTATTCACCTCTCCTCCAACTTAAGTATTAGATAACTTCATTAACATTCACTAATGCATTAAAACTTACTATATCGTAATTCCAAAGATGGATTGGTTGATTAAAAAGACAAGTGCCTTTAAGGCTGTCACACCGTACTGGTTGTTTGGCGAATGCTTTAAATCCAACACCGGCCTTGTCACAATCTTCTCCGTCATATGATATATCCTGAGCTCTAACAAGCAAGTATTCCGGAGGGCCACCTATTTATAAAAGTTCAGGCTTCAATATTTCAACAATTTAGTTATCTAAATTTTCTTCCAGATATAGTACATTTAACTACTGAAAATCCAAACCTCATTTGAATAATTTCATCACGCTGAAGTTTTTTTTACAACTTTAATTTACATCAATCGTAATATAGATGGTGAACCAATCAGTATATTGAAATGGCATGTTAGAAAAATGTTTAAAGTATAGAAAGATCATTATAATAGTCTCCAGAATGATTTTTCTCTAAGAATAACTTAAGCAAAAGTGAAAAAAAATAGATGAAAATGTCCGTTAAATAATATAAGTTTATTAAAATTGGAACCTTTGTTAGTCGAAAAGATAGGCCAATGTTAAGCTCATTGTAAAGAGGAGAGGCATCTCTTGGTGAAGTAGGGAAACTACGCAGGTAGAATGGTAGGCTAGTGAGCATCTCTGGACATTTACACGAACTACCCACCTATTTCTGAATAATAGTAATAATAAGGTGAAATTAATCACCTGGAACCCTTCTTAAAAGTCATAAGGGGTAGTTTATAAATCATTTACACAGAGAGATTGACACAAGAGGTTGTGTTATAAGTTTTTTCTATTTGGACAATAATAGTTGAACTCACAGGGGGATATACAGTAAACGAACAACATCAGTCGCCAGCGCAACCTATTTTATACTGGGCAGCGCTACAAAGAATGGCTGAATAATCGAAGGCATGACGTAGGGAGGAAAAACAGAGGTGATTGCTTATTTCTGTTAACTGTATTTCTTAATATTTAAATGTTGTCCTTTATATACTTGTTGAATTGAAAATTTAGGGGGGAACACACACAAGTGCATGAGTTAAACGGAGAAAGAAGAAGATCTGGCCTTGACAAGCAAAAAATAGCCCGGCAAGAGGGCGTGACCTGCTAACAGTGTCGGTCGATTCTTCAAAGGAACATTCACCAGCCTGATTAATATGCTAACTACCACATAGAAATCTGCTCTACTGATTTGTTGAATCTTTTCAGAGCCACATCCAACGCGGATATATCGGTGCCTAATATAGTTTGCTAACAGCCCTTTTCAGGTCATCTGTATTGCAGCCAGTCTGTTCTACTTGACCAGCCCTTTTCAAACTGCGGTAGAAATACTTTTAACTTATTACTGTCTTTTTGATATGTAGACTGCACTACTAATTATATGCAAAGTTTCCTTCACATTGGAAATCTGAATTCAATTTAACTGGCTTCAAATTTCATGCACAGCTGAGAGAATCTAAACTAAAACAACATTTGAGCGGGGCATGATCTTCCAGATTCCCCCCTCCCGCCAGAACCACACTAAAATCTATTATTTTTCAAAGGCTTAAGACGTTGATCCCTTAGAACTAAATTTCTTTCTAAATTTCTAAAAAAAACTTGTGGAACTTGTGTCGAAGTAATCGCGGGAAACAGAAAACGCGAAAATCTTCAGTAAATGATATTTTCAGATAACCAAATTTCTACAAACTCAAAAAGTTTAAGTTCTTGATAAGATATTGTAACGCAGCCACTAATGCTATCTAGGGGAAGAAGCAGGCACCTCAAGTTCATCTCGTGGCCGCTGGAAAGCGCTAGCGAAGCGCTTTTAGACTCTTCTTCAACGGTCTACCGCGACCTAGAATGTTCGAGAAACTTCCAGAACCTTTTCGGTGGCATAAATGGAAGAAGGACAACTCGAGTGACAGAGTCTTGTTACAAATGGAGTGCACGCTTGTTAAAAGTGAACTGAAAGAAATTTTGTTGGTGTTTTAATTGTAATTTATTGTGTTGAACGATAAATTGGTGTTGTTAGGAGTTTATTGTGTTTTATCTAAACCGAACCCATTCAGCAACTAGTTGGAAAAACGTTACAATATACAAAATAGTAGTATATTATTATTGAAATGTCATTACAGGCAAATCTAATATCCTAGCTTTTGTTCGGTTTATTCTTTGTGGAAGATTTGATCCTAAGATCCTTTTTTTTTTTTTAAGCCAAATAGTTCCAGTACGAGAAAATAAGGTTCAAATAAACAAATTGTTTTATTTACTACATATCCAGAATAAACCAAAAAAATATACTTACCCAATATTTGAGGAAAGTTTTGTATTTTTTCTTTAGGCACCGGCCGAGGAACCAGCAGTGTTGTTATCAGAGGATCCAAACAGAACTGCTCTTTCAAAATGTCAGTCAATGGAGTATAGGTGAACACTAACGTTGGATCATGTTTATGGTTAACAATATGCCTATTGAAAGTTCCTAACCTGTAAAAAGGAAGTTAAGACATATTTAATGAGAAACATATGAATATATTGATATCGTAATTTATTGTTTTATTGTAGCGGTTGTACCCTGTTACATAATATAGGGTAAAGTTAGGAGAGGCGACGCACATTTCAAAAGTTATGCCCTATATTAAAATATACGGGATATATTAAAGAGGTAATGGTAAGGGTAACATGTCAACTACTATTATCTACAAAAAAATATGTTATTTTTCGAAATAAAGACATTCTCATTTCTAGAAACAAAATACAAGTACACTACACTTGGCCGTCTCTCCTACTATTGTAGGATAGATTATGTATCGTAGGTAGGAGAGATGCCCTTCAACTCGTCTGTGAAGGAAACATGGCTGATCGACATGAAACTATTAGAGTCCAACTTTAACCGTAACGTGGAAATCTTTCATTTCAATTGCAATTAATATATTGTAACGCAGCCAGCGGTGCCATCTAGGAGAGAAGACAGGTACCTAAGGTTCTCTTAGTGGCCGTAGGAAGCGCTGGCGGCGCTCTAGTTTTGACTGGAATAATTGAGAAGATTCTGGAAGGTTCGCTACCGGTATAAATAGAGGGATCACAGGGAGTTGAGAGAGTTCCCAGTTACAAACGAAGTTATTAGTTTGTGAAAAGTGTACAAAAGTGAACAAAGTGAACTTTTGTGGTTTAAACTGTGAAATAATTATTATTAAGCGTTGTATTTAATAATTTATTGTATATAGCAATAAATTGGTGTTTTCTTTATTGAAGTTCAGAGTATTTTATCTATACGAACCCACTTAAAACTAGTTGCAGTAGCTAGTTTAGAAAGAAAAACGTTACAATATATAAAAATTTACTAATGCGTTATGAAAATTCACGTATTCGCCATATATAGAAGAATAAACAAAATAACGGAAGAATTTTGCAATACGTTCACTTCTCATCTCTGTACCCTTCCACTAACTTGCATGACGCCACTTGATGGCAAACGAGGGAAGTAAAGCCTGCGTGTTCTATCTTATCCCCGTCATCTCTCCTAACTTTGCCCTGTAATTATAAGTTGAATAATATAAAATGGCATCTAATAATAATACTACATACCAAATATATTATAATGTAAAAATTTGGTGTGAAACACTTACACGACTTTCTCCTACCATGAAATGACAAAATTCTTCACATTTTCAATTCTTATTAGTGTTTAAAACTGTCAGCATTTTTATGGAGAAAACAAAAAATGAAAAAACCTATTCAGTGCACTTTCGGTCAACCGATTTTATTCAAACTGGGAATTTTGGCAACTTATATAATTCTAATTAATATTATTTAGTTGACAGAATTGTATAGAGCACAGTGTTGAACTGAAATAGCACATTAGAGGAAAACATAACCCTACTACTACCACCTCAAAAGTACCCTTAAATGAATTTTTCCGGAGAATTGTTTGAAATAAAAGTTGTAACTGTTTATATGTTTAATTCACTTATTAATTTTAAAGAAAATCATTGGAGCTGTTTTTGAGAAAATTACAAAACTGAACAAAAACAAAATACATTCAGTAAAGTGGCACTTCCAGTTGATGGATTTTGCCCGAAATCTTCGTGTCCGATGCGGTGGTACTAGCTATACGGAATACCAAGTTTAAGCTTCCTGCAACTTTTCGTTTTTGAGATATTCTTTGAACATACAGTGGCTCAAAGTGAAAATGATACATTTAAATGAATCAGTTTTAATTTTATATTTATGTTTACTATTTCCATCTTAAAAAAAGGAAACAAGTTGGAGTGCAGTAATTACAGGGGAATATCACTCCTTAATTGTGCATATAAGGTATTCTCCAATGCCTTATTCTCAAGGCTTCTTCCTTACGCCGAGAGAGAGTTAGGCAAATACCAATGTGGGTGCAGAAAAGACAAATCAACATCAGACCACATATTCTCACTGCGAATGATTTTAGAAAAAAGAAGAGAATATGATCTTCAAACCCACCATCTCATCATAGATTTCAAGTCGGCCTATGACAGTGTCCAAAGAGAGGAATTGTACAATGCCCTGCTACATTTAAATATACCCCCGAAATTAATACGCCTGATTATGATTACCATGAAAGTGTGTGCTGTGTGTATTAAGGGGTATCTCTCACCAGAATTTGGCAGCAATAAAGGTTTAAGGCAAGGAGATGCTTTATCCTGCCTACTTTTTAACCTAGTTTTGGAGTATGTAATGCGTGAGGCCGAAATACCGCTGGTCGGTAATATATTCCACAAGTCTGTCCAGGTTTTAGCCTACGCAGATGATGTGGATATAATTGGTAGGTCCTTCCATGATATGGAAGGAGCCTTTCTAAAGCTGGTTAGGTCGGCTAAAAAAGTAGGCTTAGAAATAAATGCTGCCAAAACAAAGTATTTAAGAGCCGGTGGATCTGCAGATCATCCTGCACATATAACAGTTGGCAGCTATACGTTTGAACAGGTTGACCAATTCATATACCTCGAGACCCTAATCTCCAGAGATAATGATGTATCTCTAGAAATAAAAAGAAGAAGCATGTTGGCGAATAGATGCTATTATGGCCTAAATAAGCACACGAGGAGCAAATTAATTACTAGTAATACAAAATTGCTTCTCTATAAGACCCTAATCCGACCCGTACTGACATATGGTTCCGAAGCTTGGGTAATTTCAAAGAAAGATGAAGGGATGCTGCAAGTGTTCGAGAGGAAAATTCTCCGACGAATTTTTGGCCCTATTAAGGAGGGCGCAATTTGGAGATGAAGAAAGAATCGGGAACAGAAGCACCTATTCCGGGAAGCAGACATCATAAAGATAATTAGGCTTGGCCGGCTCAGATGGGCGGGCCATGCAGAAACAGGATGTCTGAGTCAGAAACACCCAGAAGGCTTGTGGAGCAGGATGTACATAGGGCTAGGAGAGTGGGCAGGCCTAAATTGAGATGGAGCGATGGGGTAAGCGAGGATGCCAGAAACCTGCTAGGAGTGAGAAATTGGAAGGTTGCTGCAAACGATAGAGAGGACTAGCGGAAGCGGATTGAGGAGGCCAAGGCTCAGTGATGGGCTGTAGCGCCGCTAGTAAGTAAGTAAGTAATGTTTACTATTTAAGCAGGGGAAAGTAGCAATTACATAAATTAATACTCCAAGCATTGTAATTACTTTTAATAAGCCAAAGAACTACAAAAAAAGTTTATAATATCAGCATATACAACAAATTAAAATACATACTGCAAAATTAGGTCAAAATGAAAATGATACACATTATTTTTTTTCTAAATGAAAAAACGAAATAAAACAATTATTTTTTTCTCTAATACTTTATAGGTAAGCCTTTGTTTGTTAGCAATTACTTCATGAAGATGTTTTGGATTGGAATTCACAAGCTTTTTCGTGTAGTCTCCGTGAAATTTTATCCCATTCTTCTAGCAAAACCCTTTGAAGTGTTTCTTTATTCGATATTTCGTGTTTCCTTATTTCCGTTTCTAGTTTAGCCCAAAGATTCTCTATCACGTTAAGGTCCTGGTGATTGAGGTGGTGTTTTAAGAATGGTAGGACAATTCAACGTTAATCATTCTTGGACTAAATGTGCTATATGCTTCGGATCATTATCTTGATAAAACACAAAATTGTCTTTAATATTTAATTTTTCAGTATTTGCCCTCAAATTTTGTCGCAGAATGTCTATGTACTTGTGCTTGTTCATAATTCCTTCAATGAATTCTCTGACTTACAACCCCAAACTTTATTCCACACATCTCCATGTTTTACAATGGGCCTAAGATTCTTTTCTTTTAATTCTTCTCCTGGCTTTCTTCACACCTAACCACGGCCATCTGACCCGAAGATGTTAAATTTAGATTCGTCGGTGAATAAAACTCTATCCCAGAAGGTAGAATCTATTTTTTTTTGAGTACTCTTCCGCAAAATGCACTCTGACTTTTTTTTTTTTTTTTTACTGATGAAAGGTTTCTTTCTAGCAACCCTACCATGAAATTTAAATTTTTCTTAGAACGATCCTTACTGTTTCCGGGTGGACTTTCTTATGCAATATTTTTCCATTTCACCAGCAACTTTCGGGGCACTTAATCTGGGATTTTTCTTAATTTGTTGTAAAATCTATTTTTCATCAGCAGCCGTAAATATTTTTTTTGGGGACTTGCTCTAGATTTTTTTTTGTGAATCGTTTTATATCTTCTGTATCGTTGCACATCTTCTGTGATGTGTTGCACTGTCGAATGACTTTTCTGGATCATTTGAACAATTTCTCTTATTGACTTCCCTTGTTGATAATGAGAAACTATCAGCTCGCGCTCTTTTAATGTTGTGTGTGCACCTTTTTAAAAATAAAGCACTTAACTGCATAGCAGAACTCACTATAAATAAACTTAATTACCTCTATCTAAGTCAACAATAACAAGTGAGAAGCAAACAAGTGACAGTCAAACAAAAGGTTAAACTGTACATGGCAAACATGGAGCTGTATCGTTTTCACTTTGAGTAAAAAGTAAAGTAAAGTAAAGTAATGCCTATTTTTTCAGGCGGGCTTAACGTCCAACTACCAAATTAGGTGTCGCGGACGGGGGCAGAAGCACCTACTTTACTATTAACATTTTTTTAACAAATATAAAATTTAGCAGTTATACGCTGGACTCGAACTGGGGTCCTTCCACTTACAAGTCCGTGCTCATAACCACTACACCAACACCCTCCCCTTTCACTTTGAGTATATTTCTGTTTAAAATAAATTTATTTGCCTTCTAGTTAATACATACTTTTGCCAATTAATAGTAATATTATAATTTTCTAGTAGTATTTTAATACAGAACTATTTATAATTTGTGACAGATATTTTTCTTTACATACCATCTTCTGAAAGTTTCTATTACATATTTAAACGTTTTAGTACTTGGTGTATCATTTTCACTTTGAGCTACTATACATTCACACACACACACACACAGACCATTTTATAAAAACCACTTTTTTTTGTCACAGGGGACCTCAAAACAAATATTTTGTAAATGTATTATTTTCGGTGAAATCTCAAATTCGAAAATCTGGCACGATCATATTACTTCCCCTTACTATTATTAGTAAGAGAAAGTAATAAAGTATATTAAACAATTGTTATATACATTTAAAAAAACATATATTACAATTAAAAAAAATATTCTATAAATTTATATTATGCCACTAATTAAAGAGAAAGATTTAGAATTAAATAGGTGTGCGTAATACCATTTATTATTATTTGGATTTTAATCCTATAGTAATACTCACTTGATTCGCATTCCTTTAGTTAAATCTTCCCAATGACTTAAGCCGGCTTCAAAGGTATTCTTATCAAACAGTTGAAAATGTGTAGTATGAGTTATAAAAGGTGTTTTCAGCCGATAAACATTGTACCTAAATGACAAATCAGGCTATTACAATCATAATCATTTAAAAGTCATCAACTTTAGCGCTGGGTTCGAGTCCAGCAGTGCTGTCCTTAGATTTTCTCTTCTTAGAAGCCTCTACAACTCACTATCCGCTGATAGGTAGTATTATCTGTAACAAGAGAACACTGTCCGAAAGCAGGCAGTGTACTGAGAGAACGCTCCGGGAGCCAAACGACCATAGATTTTGACCCGCCTTAAATTAAAAAACAAAAGTCAGAAATTACTTACATTATATGTTAATTCTAGAGGAAAGTTGCGTAATAAATACTGTGAAACAAAGGAAAAACATATCTGAAAATCTATCAGCTATGAAAACTCCTTTTTCTCAAGTAAATATTATCTATAGCCTCTATTCTTATGCAATTAAGATTCATCAGTACCTTAAGAAATCAAAAAATTTCATTTAAGAATTAAGTGAAAAGTTATTTAATTAGTTTATATCGTTAAAGTGAGTAGTAAAAATCTTAAAATCAAATTTTAATCATTTTTTTTAAATCGATTTTTTATAAGAAAAACATATTTTCATCTTTATTGACTTGAAAAAAATGTTTTTGCATTAAACGCTTCTTGGTTTTCTCTGTATAAGAAAATGAATAAAAAGTGTAATGTTTTGGAGGTGACGAAGACAAAGTGGATAGATGGCGATTGACCATCCAATTCTAAGGAGTAAGGCTTATTCATAGCAAAGCAACTGATTATCCGGATTATGATACTTACTTTTCCCGACATCTCTGTAACCACTAGGGTTACCGCAGACAAAAGCCTGAGTCCGGAAATCATTCCATTTACCACAATCCTCTCCCAGTCACCGTCCCTCACCCACTACCTAGACCAGCCATTTCCTTATCAAAACCATTCCACCACTACTTCATCGGGTGATCTCCCTCCGTCGTTCCTGTGTCCCCCTATCCCAACACTTCTTGGTCCATCTACTTTGGTTCATCTTTTTTACATGACCGACAATTTTGTTATAGTTTGCCTGGTTCGACTGTTCTCTTTTAACCCCACACCTTTCCTTATATCTTTATCCAACGTGGTTTTCCTCCTGGATCTTCTCCAGAACCACATTTCCACCGTCCTTTTCTTCCGGTAGATCGTCTAGATCTCGTCGCCGTAAAATAGTATACTCTCAACACCGGAATAATAAATTTTCTTTTAATTTTTTTTGAGAGAGAGTTAAATTCGACAAAACTGGTTGCAACATTCTTGTTGCTTTCTTCGCTTCTCAGATTGTCAAAATAGGAATGTAGTCGTGCATTTTTGGACCCCACGACTATGGATCAGAAAAATTGTTATACAGTCAGAGGGACAACTGAAGTTCAGGTTGCCAAGGATTCGCAAAAGTCCAGAATTTAATGCATCTCAGTTGGTTAAAATTTGTTAACTGATGTTTACTCCCGTATGAAAATAATATTGACTTGAAGCAAAATATAATCCAGCTTTCTTAAATTGTGCTCGAAAGTTAAAAAACAGCGGATATACCACAAACAAGTTGATACATGCGAAAGTTAATATATTTTGTTGGTTTATTAAAATTGAAAATATTTAGTTTTTGTTTAAGAACATTATTAATGATTATTTTTTTTTAGTTTTTGTGATAAAATTGGTTTCATAGAATTTTTTTTATATTTCTTTATTTAATTTTAATGCGCGTCAACATCTTTAGTCATTTACATTCGGAGCCTTCCCAGTGCACTGACGTCTTCCGGACAGTAAACTGTAAATGGCTTCTAGGAAGAGAAAATCTAAGAGCTACACTGGTGGACTCGAAACCGGGTGCCTCATATAAAAAATATATTAGATAAACTTAAAAATATATTAGGAATAATTTGCGAGATGCACCGGAATTTCACTATCTAGAAGTCACAATTTCACTGTGTTTAATCCGCCACTGTCTGATTGGATGGAATTGATAAAAAAAAGAAAAGAGAACTGATTGATGACAATAATTCACTCGACACCAAGGAATAAGGTTTGTTTAGCAGATATCAAAAGACTACCCTCAAATAAAACAACAAGCTTTGACTTTTAAATTTTGTGTAGCCAAGAAACTAAAAGAGCCAATAAAAATATACTTAAGGCATTTATATGTAACGGTGCCAGAAGAAGGATAGAGAGCCAGGGAAGCGTTAAGCCGTCAAAGGAAGCCGCTCGGTCACGAGGAAAGACATTATCGAAAGTAAAGAAATTATCTTGCTAAGAAGAACATTATACTAGAAGTCTCTGAGGGGCGATTTGCAATGTTACTAACATTTCATGAAGCTGGGATTGATTGTCGAATTCTGAAGAATGAAATTTGAGGAGATCACTTTATATATATTATTTAACCAATCAAAAGTTTCAGAAAAGAAAGATAACAGAAAATTATCTACCTGCGGTGCCCTGATTACCTGTGGGGCAAAAAAAAACGGAAAAAGTATATTTGTATTTTCCCTGATAAAGTAAATTCTAGTTGCATGGATATTTTGAAATTATAATACTAATCCCTACAACTGAATCTTATGGAATTAAGTGATGGAAGAAGATTTTCTATTTTGTATTCATTAAATAAGGGCTCTTTGGGGGGCTTTGGATAGCCTATGGTTTGGTTCTTCCTATCCTTGGTCCAATCCATCTTATCTGCGATCTTTACAGTTCCAATAATTGTAGTTTCCTAAACATATTTTACATTTTATTTATTTATTTATATTAACGGGCAACATAACCCTTTTATAAATGATTATACAAACAGCACTGATATATAACATAAATAATTGCTTACACGAAATACAACTAAACAACCATAATACATCTATTATAAACTACAAATAAGCAAAAACATGCAAAAAAAATACTTTAAGAATATTACACAGGTAACAAAAGGTAGAAACACTGAATCGAAACAAAACAAAATAAAATAAAATCATGATAATCCAATTATACCTCTAATCATTTTAGCTGATGTATTGAATAAGTCAATGTTAAAGAGATTAGCATGTCTTAAAATTCTTAAAAGTGGTGAATGATATAAATAATTGGTTTGTGCAAAGTTTATTGAAAATAGATTATTGTGTCTGGTCTGAATAGAAGGTATGTTGAAATAAATTTCATTTACAAGATATGGACAGTCTATAAAGTTATTTAGAAGTTTGTACAAAAATAATATATCATTAATTATACGTCTGTTTTCTAATGAAGAAATTACAAACCTACCATAAATTTCATTGTAAGGAATGTTATTGTAGTCATAGCCTAAACGTACACCAATCGTCCTTATTAATCTTTTCTGAATGTTCTCTAATCTGTTGATATAACATTTCTGATATGGAGACCAGATAATAGAGTTGTATTCTAGAATGGGGCGTACAATGGAATTGAAAAGGGTGACTATAACAGAAACATCATGAAAATCTCTAGTAGTTCTAGAAATAAAACCTAGTAACTTAGAAGCTTTCTTACAAACATGTTCAAAATGGATTTGAAAGGTTAGATTTGGATTCATGATAATACCAAGATCTTTAATATAAGTAGGTCTATGGAGTAAATTTCTTTGATATTCCTCTGTAATTTGTTGTTGCAATTTCATGTTATCTTAAATATAACTTCTAACAGGCGTTTTGCCCATGCCGTAAATCAAAGATTATTATTTACTCTAACCGCAGTAAACTTTTGAAAATGAATTTTATTCGTTAATACATACTTAGTTTTCCTTAAGTCATTCTTCATTCTGATTGATTGGCGGCTTGCGATATAGAATGTTAACGATTGGTGATATACAATAGGGTAGATTACACTTTGTAATATTTTTCTGTTTATACAATGCAATCGGTATACAAAAGTGCCACAATGTTGACATTTAGATGACCAAAAAATATTACAAAAAGTATTACTGTTTCCCAACCAAGCCGTGAGCCAATTAGAATGAGTGTTTTTATATAAAGATTGATTTTATATATAGATTGACTAATCTATTGCCGGCCTGCGGCAATGTTCTCTTGTTACGGACAATCACTGCCGGGTCACCGCGTAGTAGGCTATAGTGGCTCCTAGGAAGAGAAAATCTAAGAGCAGCACTGCAAGACCTGGGAGCACCTTGTGGAAGTCTAGCGCGCGGTCACTGAGTTAATTTCTTCCCTTCAAACTAGTTATTGTTTCAAAGTAGTTAATAATATTCTTTTATTAAACGCATATACTTAACGCTAAAAATCATCTTTAGTATGAAATCAGGCCAGCGGTTCTAATTGTTCCAAAATGCCAATGGCATAGAATTTTCAAGTTAAAAATTAGCATAGAACTTTAAATAGACAATACTTTACCATAGATCAGAAAATACTAGGCAATGTGCGCTTTCATGATATGTTTCCGGATTTGCACCTGCTGGTACATGTCTATCCAAACAGCTTTGTCCGCCTCTAACTTGTGTACCACTTGAAGTAATTTGCCTTTTAGTACGACGTCTTTTGAAATATTTTCTTGGATTTTTCAAATGCTTATTTTTTTTCCGATTTTCTGGCGTTGTTGTTGGAATAAATAATTGTGTATAATTAGTGCCACATATATCTCCTAAATCTAAATAAGGATTTATGAAACGATTCACCCAGTCACTTTCATTAAATTTATTAACTGCCTTCATCGATATATTTTTAAATAACTGCGCATAATTGGGGCCACATAATTCTCCTGAATCTGTATATGGGTTAACGATACGATTCAACCATTGGCTATCATTTAATTTCTTCAATTTTTTAACGAAATGTTCCATCTAAAAAAAAAAAAAACTATCGTAATTGATTAATGAAGTTTCGCATGATGACACCTTCCGAAAATATTATGTTCATAAAAAATTTGTATTTTCTTATCTAAATTGTTCTATCCAAAAATTTTACCATAAGTTTAACTCTGATTCATCTTGCTCTTGATTTCTTATTAAAAAAAAAATAACTTGAATATGTGTTGATGCAAATCGCATATGATCACTTTTTCTTTAAAATATTTAATACCTTTCATTAAAATACTCTTTCTTAAAATAATGCTTGTGTGTGTGTGCGTGTGTGTGTAATTTAAAATTTCAAAACAAAAAAATGGCAAGAAGCTCAATATGTCCATTATTCCGTTTATGTTTCACGACAGCACAGCAAGATTTCAATCAAAATTCACAACAGGAATTCACTAACAGTTTTTTTTCTGTTTGTCGCGACTTTTCTCCAAAATGTCTCCATCAAAATTTAAAAAATAAAAATAAAAATTGTACTAAACATTATTTTTAACGGTATTTTGAGACTTCTTTTTTTTTTTTATAGAAAAAAAGATATTTTGCAGTTTCTTGATTAAACTTTTCTTTAAAGTATCACTCAGGATAATGTAGGAGTCTAAATAGTACATAAGAAATAGAGTCTGCTTTAGCTGTTGAATTGACCGTATCAAAGTTCGCTTACTCGTTCATTATAAGCAAGCAAACTTATTCTGTTTTTGCTTTTCCTTTGTTTTCGTTTTTTTCTTTTCTAATTTTCTTTTAAATTTATAATCTATTTTATTTTACAAAGATGTGTTCATTTTTTTATTTATTTATTTTATTTTATTTCTACTTTCTCTTACTCCTAGTAAGAGGAAGTATTGTAATCGTGCCAAATTTTCGATATCGAGTTTTCACCGGAAATATCCGTTTCCGGA